>JAPTYR010000006.1:13293705-13304856 GCA_029814505.1 Siphamia roseigaster | reverse complement strand
TTTGCTGAATTCTGGTGCATTTTAATAAGTTGTTAGCTGACTTTACAGAGGTAGGTTGAGCAATATCATGTTAAATCGTGTCACATGCCTACAGGTGAAAAATGTGAAGGAGAAATGTTCAGTGAGAAAAAGACATAATCTTGAACACTTGCGCAATCTTAAACCAAAACATTTGATTTACTTTGGACGATAAATGTTAAATATGCCAAAACACTGTCAGTAAAACTGTCAAATATATTCATGCAGTGAATACAACCAAATACAAACAACACTATAACACTGGAAGCATTTATTATTATTATTGTTATTATGTATTCAATGTATTTAATTGGCATGTGGTACTTTTTGTATGGTCTAGAACATACATAAGATGAGCATATTATAGCAGAATAATAGAAGCACAATCATTTGAATGCAACAAAACACATACCGTCTAAAAATAAAAACACAACATATTAATATCACTTATTTTTTCCCCTCTTCAGTATTGAAAACAAGCTCCAAACAAACGACTAAGGACCAAAAAATAAACAAATATAAAACGTATTTTATAATGGCCAATGTGAGAGACAGATCATCCGTAAAGGTGAAGTTCAGCAATGTCAACACAAAGTTTATGAACAACTCTGCTACAAGATGCTCCCTCTGACTTTCTCTGCTACGCTGTGTGCCTGGTGCATAATTGATGGATTTGGATCGTATGCAGGTAAAAGGGGAGACGGTGTACGGAGAAAATTATAAACAAGTCACAATGCTGAAACAAGCTCAGAAACCCACAAACCATGACGTCTGATTTTTTTTTTAAAGTGAGCTCACAAAAAAGAAACCCTAAAGTCGCTTATAAAATGCAGAATTGGCAACACACAGTGTTCCAGAAACCAGAATCTCTGATCGCAAGTTCTGTTCTAAATAGCTTTGACAGGTCGTCTTGTTATCAGGACAACTATAATCTATCTCATAAAAGTCATGGGTTTATTGATTAATGAAACAATATTTAATTATTCAGAACTGAAAATCGTGAAAAGGTTTTGTTGCTTCTGATGTGTGTGTGATCATATGCCATCCGCTCCGAGCAATTGTGCCGGGGCTGAGCCCCGGCACAATTTAACCCCTACTCCTACCCATAAGTTTGTAGCCTTTCATGAGGGACAATATTAAAGCTCTCCCTGTACCATAGGGTGACACTAGGAGTTTTAATCCAGTTCTGCAAAATGCTCGTCCAAGTAATTAGAAGTTTAATCAAGGAGTTTATAATGTGATGCAGTGAGATGTAAGTCTCTAGATGACAGGCCTAGGAGGTCTTGATTCACCAGCTTTTCTTGATTTCTATTTTAAATATCCCACTGACGACCTTTGAAATAAGTTTCCAAAATCTGGAAATTCCGTTACATTCCCAAAGATTATAATACGTCCCCCTTTCTAAGTTGCACTTGGAACATAGAGGAGAAATAGAGCGGTCAGTTTTGTTAAAAATAACCGGAGTAATATGCAGCCTATGAAGTATTTTGTACCAAGTTTGTCTCAACCGGTTACAGGTCGATGTAGACGTGATCAGGTGAATAGCTGACAACCAGTCATCCTCAATATATTATTCAAATCTCTTTCCCATCTATGAGAGAAGTCTGGTAAGTGGTATGTGGCAGAAGAGACAAGAAGTGAGTAACATGCTACTATAAAATGTTTTTACACTTAAGAAGAAAACTCAACATCACTGTAACATGTTAGTAAAGGAGGGGGTCTGTGAAGAGACAAAATGCCTAATTTGTAAATATTAAAAAAAAAAAAAAAGGTGCTTAGGAATTTTGAAAGTCTTCTGTAATTGCTGGAATGACAATTATTTTCAAATCACCAAGTACATGAATCCCTGTGTCTCTCCGAGAAAGGAATGTGGGTGAGCTGACACCTGCAGGAAAGTCAGGATTTTGGATTATGGGAGACAGTAAAGACTTGACATTTTTCCCTTCCAGCTATTTAGATATGCCATATCCTGATACTGTTGTCATTATAGGACTGTGTTTTACTTCCGGATTTAACTTATTTGCCTCACATGTGATTAAGCCCCAAGGGGAATGAGGGTGGCAGGCCCAGGAATCAATACAAGTCTCTGTTAATATATGAATGGAACCAAAGCCAGAGGTGGTGAACATTACAGGCCCAGTTGTATAGCAATATATTAGGCACAGAGAGACCACCCATGTTGGTTGATAATTGTAATATCCTAAGGTTCTGCCTTGGTTTTATGCCTTGCCAAATAAATTTAACAAAACAGCTTCTCAAAGTTGATTTTCTTTGACAAATATAAAGGGGGAATTTCCAAAGGTTACGAAAGTCAAGGGAGCACATTCATCCAAACAGAGAGAGAGGTAAGTTCTGCCATCATTCAAGATCTTTTAACTTTAGTGAAAATGTAATTTTCTCAGAGCCTTTAAGTCTGAAGACACTTTTATCCCCAAATAAGTAAAGCCAGAACTTGACCACTTAAAAGGAAGACTCTCACTCTCCTGAACATCCACAGTATTTAGGGTTTCCAGTGGCATAGCTTCAGATTTATTAGTTTATGTTATAGCCCAATATATTCCTAAACTTATAAAAAAAACCTAAAAATCCTAAACCTAAAAATATCCATAACTGCAGAAATTGATAACTAAAGGGAAGGCAGAAACACAAGGACATTATCATACAAAATAATTTTATGTTCCTTATTATCTCCACCAAGGAGGTTATGTTTCTGCCAGCGTTTGTGTGTTTATGCGATGGAGGGTCTAAGGACAGGGGATGCTTGGGACAATTTGTCTTTGTGATTTCTGTATTTTTCCATTGACTATTTTGCAGGTTAACTCTGTAAAGCCCTTTGAGGCAACATTGTTGTGATTTAGGGCTCTACAAATAAAATTGAATTGAATTGAATTTAAGAAAAGCATTTGACACAATAGATCACTCAATATTACTCCAGAAAGTATGATGGAAGGGGTTTAGCACAAAAATGGTTAAAAATGGTTCCAGTGTGTAACAATTAAGAATACAAATTTACAACTTAGAAACGTCACCTGTGGGGTCCTACAAGGGTCAGTTCTGGGGCCTAAGTTATTCATACTTTATATAAATTATATTTGTATAGCATCTAAGAAGTTTAATTATATAATATTTGCAGATGACAAAAATGAGCTTTATTCAGGAACAAATATAAAACAAACACTAGAAATGGTAGAAAATGAATTGACTAAGTTGAAAAAATGGTTTGGTGTAAATAAGTTATGCCTTAATGAAGATAAAACAAAATATATGGTTTTCGGTTGTATTAGGGAAAATGGCGATATAAGGCTGAGGATGAATGGAACTGAGGTTGAAAGGGTGTATGAAACTACAGTGATCATTAATCATAAACTCAGTTGGAAACCACAGATAGAATGTATTAAATGCAAAATGTCCAAAGCTGTTGCCATCCTTTATCAAACTCATTTTTTGTTTGATTATAAAGCAAAGAGAATTTTCTATTGTTGACTTATTCTTCTAAACTTAACTGACTGTATTGAATTATGGACCAACACATATATGAGTAACACTAAGCCATTGTTTTTATGACAGAAAACAGCAATAAGAATCATCTACAATGTTAGTTTACAGACAAGATACAAATGTACTGTTTATTAAATCAGGATTGTTGAAGTTTAAAGAATTAGTTGAACTCAGAACATTGTTGGTTGTGTTTGGAGCCAGAAATGGACTTTTGTTTCAAATTTGCAGAGATTATTAGTTTTAGTATCACAGGATAAAAACATAGAAGGAGGTTTAATTTTAACCAGGAAAAGGTTCAGACTAATGTAAAACAAATGTGTATTTGTGTTGTTGGAGTCAGGATGTGGAATTCTCTGACAATGAATGAGAAGAGTTGCACAAATTTTAGTTTAAGAGGATGTATTAGGAAAAGAATTGAGTTGCTTTATAGAATTGTTGAGTCTGTTTATGTAACTGTGCTGCTATGATTATTTTGTTGTGTATAATTCAGTTACTGCTTTATCTATTACGTGTTGTAACCAAATGTTGAAATTAAGTATTAGTTGTGGAAATTCAACATTGTAAGTAGGCGTTTGGCTGCAGCTTCTTCCCTTTTCAGTTATAGTTGTGTCGGTTGTTTTTTTCTTTTTGTTTTGTTTTTATATAACTGGAATAAATTAATAAAAAAAAAATCATTTGCATCTGTTCGTCTGATGCAGCCACATCTTTTGAAACACAAAAATATTTATCTGCCAATATTTCATTATAATATTGGAAATTGTAAGCGTGTGTGAAAACCTTTTTTTTTCCCCCACTACTGTAGTCTGTGTTTTGGACATAGAGGAGAAAGCTGCAGGAGTACAGGGTGCATTTTCTTTTTCTGCTGCAGCTTTAATTGAATCAAATTTCCCCGACACTTTCACAGGATTTTTTTTCTGTTCACGTGCATCCTGGTGACGCAGATAGATGCCCACGCACGATAAGTGCTTTTAATGTTTACACACATTAAACAACATAACCATCGAGAACGGCGTTTTCACCGTATTTCACATCACACTCCTTTGAATCGTACACATTGGTGGCTGTGAAAACCCACACACAGACTCACAGGCCACAAATCACTGAGGGTTGTAAAGTGGGAGCAAATTAAAGCTGTTTTATTTGCATTGTTCACAAGAAATAATGGAGGAGGGAGTCTGGGCTGCCAAACTGTAAAGACCGGGCTAACATAAATATGTGTTTGGTGTGTACGTGTGAAAGAGGGAGCGAGAAAAATCGTAATTACGCTTTGTCATTGCTGTACACACACAGTAAAATGTGCTAAAGTACAAGCAACCAGGCTACGTCGGAGGCGAAACACACACACACACACATACACACATTTACACATTCACACATTTACACACACTGTTTCGCCTCAGGACGTGAAACAAAAGACCGGGGTCTTGTCCAAAGCTCCATTAAACTGCTGAAAGTCCTTCTAGAGCTGAAACATCCTCCTATCGTCATGCTGGGACATTCCACGGCACGCCAGAGCCCCTGCACTAATCCTGTCGGCATGGGAATCATTATTGATAGGATCCTAATGCATTACCTCAGGGCCTGCTTATTGTTGGTACAGATTATTATTTAAGAGTAAACCAAAACCCAGAGAAAGTCTCCAGTTTCATAGAAATTTATCAAAAGAAAATGTTATTCTTGGCTTAGTGTGATACCACTTTGAACAGCGCAATTGAAACAAACTGTGCTCCTCGCCGCGCTCCAACAACGGCGCTCCATACCCGCTAGTGTGGGTCATTTAACGGGGTGGAAATGTTCAGGAGTGGGAGAACCTGACACTCACCCAGCAGATTTACTTAAGTCATTTTCTCTGTGAGTTTATTACCTTACATTGGTTTCATTGATCCGTATAGGTGCGCCTCTTACGTTCTAGAAATAATGGAATCTCGAGTATGTTTAAGCATTTTTTGAACCGATGGGTGTTCAAGTTTCCACGTGAGCTCATCTCTCCATCTGAGTCTTATTGAGTTAGCTGTTCATCATTCACATGTAGATTGATCAAAACCACAGCTCGGATGCTTCCATACAACTGCTCTGTGTTTGCTCCGTAACTGTCATTTCCATTTGGTGAAGGCAGGACACATTGACATATTGAGGTTGATGTTGTGATATTTGTGCTCATATCCACGTCTTTCCGAACTGTAAAGAATAGTTGTGTTTCTTTTTCTGACCAAAAATGTGGGCTTTTGTTTTTGTTACACATCTCGACTCCAGCCTTGCAGACCGTTTGTGTACGATGCGTAGAGCTGACTGTAAACAGGCTGTATGTTGTGGTCAAAGTCCAACAGAAATCTATATCATTCTCAGCTTATCCACAGCCTAAAAGGAAAAACCTGCATTATACGATACGATTATACAATGATCAACAATCATTTTGCTACTGGGAAAGTGCATTTTTTTGTCGAGCTGTTTCCAAACATCAAGTCAGAATGTTGTGCAATGTACATGGCAGTGTATATCTATTAGTATTTATGTAATTATATACTAGTGGCACCCCCCCCCCCCAGCATGACACAAGGTTTCAAAATTAAACACTCACTGTTCAGTTCAATGACTGCATTTGGACAAGGAACTATTCATCTATATGAAGATTGAGACAAATGTTTGTCCTCTTCCAACTGTTTTTGAATAAATGGACAATGTTTGTTCACCACCAAAAATGTAACGTTCATCACATGGTTCCAACTAAATGATTTTTTTCATCCCTGAGCAGTTGAAGAACCTTAAAAACTAGATGATGCTCTTCTGTTGATAATAGATTACTTCAAAACAAAACTCACTTTTTTTTTTTTTTTTTTTTTAACCAAAACTGGTGTTTATTGCAATTTGAAAATTGGACACCGTCAGTTACGTTACTTCAATGAAAGAAACTTAATTGATCAATTGCTTCCAAACAATCTAAAAATATTAATAACTTTCAAATACATGAAATGCAAACAATGCATATAATACTGTCAAATGACTCATAAGCTTTTTGGTGCGTTTTTGCATTTTTTTGTGATAGTTAAATGAGATTTTAACCACAGCACTTGAAATGTCACAGTTTTGTGTCCAAATTTTCTGTGGAATTCAGAGATGTTTTATCCTGCCGTATCAACTGTGTTGTAGCGAAATCAAAAAGTATTTTCAGGAATATTACTTACATTTCTAATAAACACCTGGATTACGTGCTTTTTGTCAGTTTGTTTTTTGTTTTGATATAATTGAGGGTTGACAAAGGTCTATCTTACATATAATTACATATATTGTTTGCCAGTACACGGAATTCTATAGAATTATATTCTATTACAAGCCTGATTTTCGCCGACCAGATCCCCCCTCAGCCCCTCCCATGATTGATCACTGACTGATCCCAATTGAGTCTGAAATCACGTGATCAGCCCCGATTTCCATTCACATAATCAGATTGGGACATCTCTATTTCCTAGTATTTTCTAGTTATGTAGCTTTGTTGTATATTTAACTTGATTAAATGTTAAGAAGCACAAAAAAACAAAAGTTGTTCAACAGTGGAGCTGATGTTATATCTAAATATTTTGAATCTCATTGTGTACTCTTGTTTGTTTGTTTGTTTGTTTGTTTTTTTAGATGAAAGACTCGTTATTGAATCTCCAGCGAGGCATTGGTTTAAGGGACTACGGCTCTGAGGCTGAGGAGAAGAGAAGCCGCTACCACTGACACATCACGACAAGGTCATGAGGGCATGTTGTGCAATATAGGACCTGTTTTGTTTGTGAACCAGTATGAAGGCAGCAGCAAGACAGAGAGAGAACAGAGGGGGGAGGCGGGACCAACAGGGAGCTGGTCCAATGGAGACAAACGGAGGAACAGTCGTCTCCTGTGCACAGAGGTTGAACGCCCGCCCACACACACACACACACACACACACACACACACACACACACGAATACACACCTGGAAGAGGAACCCATGGACAGGAAGTGCCCCTTTCACACAGGACCTGAGGTGTCCCCAACAGGCTTTTGCAGGTGCAGGACTCAGACCCTCTCTAACACCTGTGGGTTGACTGTTTCCTTCTAATCGTATTTCCAAGTGCATCCTACTGTAAGCCATGTCAACCAGGGGAGTGGTAGAGAGACAGAAGGAAGACTACTGCATGCTTTTAGACAACTTAGCTCCCCTCAGTCAGTGTTAATGTGGTCCAGTTCCCATCTACGTGTGTCAAAAAACTGAGAACAGAAGAAGAGGAGAATTAAGGGGGGTGCATTCAAGTCTTAACGGCTTTCTTCACTCTCTCGACTGTTCCAAACCAATCGTCCCCTAGAGGGCCTCGCTGCAGCGTCCCTTTGCACTTGATCAGACTGTAGTGTTCTGCCACAAACATAAAGGGAAAAAAAAGTATTGTAGCTGGAACCTTATCTCCACATATTAGTCTCTATTGCCTTTATTGGTCGTGTCAGGGCTGGTTCCTTGTCAGACTGTTGCAATATTTATACTGATTTATCTATTGTTTAGATTACAGTTAAGGTAAGCTCTTCATCTGTATTTTTTTTATGTCCTTTTAACCATTTCAAAGGAATCTGGAGTCACAGTTATTTCCAGTAAAAGCTCCCCCTGTGTCATTTCAGTTTGTATTAGCACACAGGGCTGCATTTCCCCTTCTTTCTGATAAACTAGAATGTATTACTATGAAAAAGACTCACCTTTGATCATCAAATGTCTTTGGAAAAAGGGACGCTGCAGCCACACTTGTAGGGAGACTTGTGTTCTTACATGTTTTATTACTAAACTGTGATTATATCTCTCTAAGATGTTTCAAAATAGAAAGAATTCTATGAATATATTTGAAATATATGAGAATATTTCATTATTTAATATATATTTCAAAATATATAAACAATACCTATATTTATTGTTAATTTATGTACATAAAGAAATTATCAGAGCTCTAGAGCAGAATTTCTAACAAAAAGTGTTTTCTTCTGAAACTGAAATGCATGCCAGATATGTCTGTGACATGTCCAGTGTGCAAGTATGAGTCTGCATTTGCGCGATTATATTCGCGCATGTCTATGTGTGTGTAAATGAGAGTGTGTATGTGCGTGCGTGCATGCAAGTACGCACAAGAGTGTGCTGGAAAGTGTGACATTTTTACCATTCCACACTTGTATGTCTCTTAGTTGTTGTTGTTTTTTTTTCTGGCTCATGCAGCCAGCGCTGCCTTTTTTTATGCTAATGCATTTGAATGCCGCCTTGCATTAGCCCTGCCAGGGTACAGTTTACAACCGAAGAGTTTTGTTCCAAAATGATATGTCCAACATTTAAATAGGGATAATCCCACTTTAACACAAGCTAAAGGTTAATGAAACTATGTTTTAATTAATAAGTGCTACATCAAAAATTGATCAATTGTTTGCAAATATCAAGAGGGACAAATGTGATAATGTCTAGTTTGAAGAATTAATGCTGAACATTAGTTGGAGTATTTCATTGTGAATTAATTCATGCCATTTTGGAACACTGTGAACTCTTCATATTCCCTCTGTGAGTCACTTTTGTCCATGTCAACACATAAGTGGCTCAAAATGTTTAGTTAAAAACATGTTCTGCAACCCAAATGAACTTCCCCTTCCCCATTTCAAGTGTCTGTCTTGGATGCAAAAGCATGAGAATTTACACAACTAAATGAACCAAAAGAAGGAAGAAATGTACGTTCACCTGCAATCATATTGTTTTAAATGAAATATTTACCATGCATTTCATGTATTGTATATATTCCAAATTAGGTGCAGAAGTTTGTCATGTGACCTCTTGGTCCTGACAGACTGCAGCGTTGAAAGCACTTCCAAAACGATACAAATCTTCCCAATGTAAAAAAAAAAAAAAAAAAAAAAGATATCAATGCACTTTAGGACTTTTTCAGATAAAGAATGACAGCAGTTTAGATTGAAAGATGAATGCAGGGTTTAGCGAGGTGTGATGTGCACCTCTGATTATTTTAACGTTTGTGATTTGCAACTTCCAGACTTTTCATTTTGTTATGTTGTGGTTTAGAGTTATTTTGGCCCAAACAGAATATTTGCGACTCCAAAATAAGACACTGTCTATTTTAACAGCAAGGTGGGAGTGAGTGATTTATGAGGGAACAGGAATCTTTACTGTGTGCCTCTGCAGCATGTTACTGACTGACTTCATGAAACTGCAGAAAAGCTTCAGGATTGGGCCGCTGCTGTGTGTGTGAGAATATAACGTTAGCAAAAGGCACTGAGTAACGATGACACGAAAACCTTAAGACATGAATGTGAGTGGTTGGAAATGATTTCTATTTTATAGAAATAATATTCACAATCATGATGCCACTGAAAGATTACAGTGAAACTCTGCTTCCTGTGTATGATGGTACATGGCATATACTGTAAACGAAAATGTGATTGAACTGCTTTAAGAAGTTTTTTTTTTTTTTTTTTAATCAAATGCTTTATTTATAATTTTTGTTTCACTTTTCCTCTAAATTCTCAATAGTTTTGAAAGGGATATGGTAAATGCTAGAAAGACAATGATAATAAACTGCTGTATAACGCACATTTTCTCAAACCGGGTAAACATTTGGTCCAATTTTAAAGGACCAGCCATAGCAGACATGAATTAGGTGTCACTACCTTAAGATGATGTGCAAATTATGGATTTTCCACCTTTATCATTCCCTTCAAAACAACATGTTGCAGCAGTTTTGTATCCACAAATACAAGCAGGTGATCTCTTAACCCTTTTTTTGCTTTTGTGTTTCCTAGTGTGCACTCACACTGTAATCTGTGTTACATGAATGATTGTACTGACTGCTGTAGCTGCACAGCTGTGCAACCAAGGCAATCTGAGAACTCTGGATGCCACCATTTTGTCACAGACAACTAATGAATTGTGCACTCCATTGACTGTATTAATTGGCATTCGCCTTGTTTTCACAGAGCGAGCAAGGAATTAGTGCCACCCAACCAACACAGTACTAACCAGCAGTCTTGGTTAACACAAGAAATAAAACACACACAACCTCCTGATGACAACCACTGATCAATCTCATAGCAAATGCTCTTCTTCAAGTGTGTCTTGATAAAATATGTACCAGTGTAGTTCTGTTGAAAAAAACAATTCTATTGTATGTTTGTTTGTTTGTTTTTTTTCTTTTGTTTTTTTTTTCTTTTGTTTTTTTTTAGAAAATGTTTTGATCTCTAGGGAGACTTTTAGTGAAATTTATACATGAAATAAATATACTGTAAGTATATGTTGTGTATATCTGCAGTGTGAACATACACTGACAAAAGAATCTCACCTGCGCTGCGCGTAGGTTTTGACTTGCTGATGACTGCCTCATAGAGACAGACGATACAAGTGGCTTTCTGGTTCATGTGAGGTAGAGATTGGAAATATGAATAAAAACAAAAACACTGAACAAATAATGGGGCTGTTTTTTGGAGTTTTTACTTTTTAAATTTTATTTTGTCAATGTTGATGATCACATAAGTTTGATGATTCTTGCTTTTCTAAGTAATGTTGGGATAAAATAGCCTAGAATCTAGACTGTCCCCAGTGGCCGCAAATTGCATTTGCTACGGGATACAGTCTAGGAAGTTGGGGCGA
>JAPTYR010000006.1:12872905-12885947 GCA_029814505.1 Siphamia roseigaster | reverse complement strand
TGACTTTTGACGACTGTCTATTTTTGAGGCAGGGTTGTTTTTTCTGTGATTTTTCAATCAGCTGCAGAAGGATTTTTTTTCCTGTACTTCTGATTTGGTTCATATAGCATTGATGTCCTGGATTAACATCACTCCCCATTCTGTTGTATAGATGCTTGTGCAACTTCTAAATTCAAATCAAGAAATATACAACTTTTATTTATTTATTTTTGCATGTTTTTATGGACCATGCTAAAGTATCTAATAAGTTCCATTATATTCAAACATGTCCTTTATGCATTGATATATTAAACCTGTGGCATATAAGGAACAAATCATTTTTAAATTAATATTTCTCTTGATTTATTCTATTTGGAGATATGTGATTTTTCTGTGGTGTTGTGCAACCTCTAAATGTTATTTAGTTTAGCTTAAATTTTATGTGTTTACTTTAGCTGGTTGAAGGTCAAAATGCCACGATTCAAATAAGGAGAAAAAGGGAAAAAAAGTTCTTTTGGGCCACCCTACTGCTTAAATAGCAGTCCAATGGGAATGTTTAAACTTCTCATGCGAGCACATACTTATGTTACCTGCTCAGCAAAGGTGAAGCCATATTTAGAGTTGTTTGAAACAGGACAATTATTATTTCATAAGAGTGTAAAGATATTTCTTTACATTTTCAAATACTTTTCTGCTAAAATTAATGTAATATTATTTTTTATATAGCTCTTTCTTCTCCAAATAATTTGAAATGGTGTCCCCTATGGACCAGATTGCCACAGAATGAGCCTTTAAACTTCTCATTTCAATGACGTAGAAGTGGACAAAGCATGCCAAAAAATGATTAATAATCTTCAGTGGTTTTTCCACAACTTTTCTTTATGTCATTAATGAATGTTTTTTCAATGTGGAGCCTCCCATGAGTCTATGGACCTACTTTTTATTTTAACTTAGCTCCTTAACACAGAAAGAGAGTTAGCCTGGGCTGTTCATTATATTGTCGGAGTTAGCCTTGGAGGTCTCCTTCTCCTTCTTTCATTTGACTTTCATTTGTTTTGGGCTGAAATAGACAGTAGATGCTTCTGAAAAGATCTGCATGAATACAGGGCCGTGGAGCTAAACTCATCATGTGGTATTATCTATCATCTCAGTATCATCTCTGTGGATGAGAGTCTAAGTGTGATACATGTTGTCCTCACATTTCAGTGCTTTACTTTAATCTACATTCGCATAGTTTTCTCTGATATTTATAGGATCTGTGGCTGAATTATTAATATTCACTACAATGGGTGGATTCATTTCACCACCACTGGGAATAAAACTAATTCAGCAGGGGCACTGATATGCGAACCACTGGGGGGTAAAGTCCTGTCATTCTGTCATTTGTCTCCTGTTATCATTTAAAAGTTACCCACAGCTCATAGTTTCACTGGTTTGTACTTAACAACCCTAGTGGAGAAACTAGTTTAAGTGACAGGTGGGTAAAACAGACTCTTAACTGTGTGTCTTCATTCTCCTCTGCATTTATTTCATTATTTTGCAAAGGGATTCAAACCAGAAGCCTTCAAATTACAACTTCACTTCTCCTTCAGGCTACTTCCTCCCTGAGGGGCTGTGGGACTCTGGGCTCTCAAAAAGTGCTTATGGACTCCAAAAAAAAAAAAAAAAAAAAAAAAAAACTGCTGAGTTTCTGAACAATTGTGACTTTGTACAAGTGTGAGCTCCAGTGTTCAGCCATCCCAGCAGTGACTACACCTAATGAGACTGGGCAGACACAGGGCAAGCTGTGCTCACGATGTTCCGTACACCGTGTGATGGCAGACTGATTTCAGACCAGCTGCTGATGCTGCTGATGGTAAACAAACAAGTGAACAGTGACAGTCAGCAGATCTGAGAACCGCTGTGAGACGGATGAGCAGCTGTCTTCTTCACTTGCCTCCCAAAGGGCTGGTGTTTCAGCTGATTGTGCTCACATGCATGCACATGAACACAAGTGCACCAACAGCTGGAGACGTGTAGTGGGAGGTTTGACCTGGGTTGCTCTGACAAGGACCTGTCACAACCTTACACTGCACTCCCACAATCAGCAGGCTTGTCAGCTCCTCTCTGTCACTGACAGCTTGGCACACAATGATATGTGTGTGTTTGCGTGAGTGCACATATGTCTCTCCTCCCTAATCTGCTACCCACTCCCACCACACGGGAGTTACACGACTAAGTCACCTATGTATCTCTGCTCCTACCTTATCCGGTCCTTCCTGAGAGACGGCGATATGTGTGTATGTGAAAGAAAGTGTGCGCATGTGTGTGTTGTGTAGTGCTATCGCTCCATGTCTCTCCCCAGACAGTGCGATGAGGTGCAGAAAGGACAATTGAAGTGACTGTCATACTCTGCTGAGAGCAGAGATGGGAGGATGATGGAAAGAGGAGGAGACAGTGAGAGTGAAAATGAGGAAGAGGAAGACAGCGACAGCCGAAGATGGATAGACAAGCGTTGCAGAAAGGAACAGGGAGAGAGCCTTCCAGACGAGGTGACAGTCCTGGGGAGTCTTTCCTGAAGCCTGGTCTTGGAGCATGGCCGACACTGCCAGTGGAAACGTAGGAGGGATGTCAAGGGCACTCAGCATCAAACTTCTAAAAGGCTGCCCTGCCAAGCACTGTTATAAAAGGGTTATGACTTCAATATTCAGCCGGATCATATAGCGTAGGAGCATGGGCTGCGGTCCAAATCAATTCATTTGGACAGATGTCTTTGTTGCAATGAAACTGTTGTGGTAGATTCATAGCTTATCATTTACAGTTAGCCGATGCTACTATCCAGAACACCTTAAGGGTTCAGTGTCTTGGGCAAGGACATTGTGACAGTAAACATGGCTGCTGATGGACAGGTAATAGGAGTTGTGGACTTTAAACCGTGTTTTTCTTTTTTTTTGGATTTGTTTTAAGCATCCTTTCCAAAGCTATTTGTACATTCTGCCGCCAGAGTGCACCATTGTAAACATGTCCAAACTCATTTATGACTCGAATTTGAATAATCAGTATCTGACTATAATACTCAGATGTCCAGATGTGTGTCTTTGCTTGAATGGACCCATGGTTCACTGTGGTTACCCACCCTACAGCGCTAAATAACTGACAAATGCTGTTACACCAGGGAGGTGAGAGGATGTTGAATGCATAATTGAACATTAATTAACTACTGGAGTCACTATAACTAATGATAAGAATTATGGCACATCTAATGAAAGTAGCCATTTGCATACTAAAACACTTGTCTTTTTTTTCTCCTCCTATCTGGGTTCCTTTTCTTTCTTTTTTTTTTTCCCCTCCCCGCTTCTTTCCCTGAGGATAGCAAAACTTCCACCACTTTCTCCCCTTCCCAGTGCTGCGTGGGTACTTCTTGTGTCATAGAATACCAGTGGCTGCCAGAGGGCATACATTTTTCATGCTAGTCTGACTTGTATTTTGGTGGTCTGAGAGGTGTTCAGTGGAGGATTCCTTGCTTGACCAGCAGCTCTATTTCCCTTCTCATTGTGCTTGATGGGGTGCCACTATCCTCTTGGCTTCATACCACCCAGGAGGTCCTACCACGACCTTTAACAGCTATTCTGGGGAAGTTTAAAAAAACACACACAAGCTGGGAAGCAACCGGCAGTGGAAACCAACACGCTTGCAGGTTGTAGGGCAGACACACACACATGCACGCACACACATATCCACAGAACTTCACTCTGTCGCACACACAATCTTTTCAGTCCTCTCTTTTATCTTCTTTCCTTCCTCCCATCCTACTGAATATCCCTTCACCTCTGCTCCCCTTCACATCCCTCCATGCTCTATTGATCATTTGTCTCACAAGACCAAGCAACAGCTATTCAGTCAATACTCCCAGCAGCAACCATGCAAAGGCTGAACAAAAAGTGCCTTGATCAAAAGTAGACGAACTGTAAGATAGCACATTACCTACACTAAGCCCGCTGCCTCACACAGGTAAAACTGTTGTCATGCTGCTACTGTGGATAGTATTATTATATAGTGTCTGCCTCAGATCATCAAAGTTTGCTTTACTGCTTTCCCTGTCTGTGGTTAAAGTAAACCATCTAATGAGATGCTGGGGTAATGAGACAGCAGATGGATGAGTTAGTTGTGTTTGTCCTGTGGTCTCTGAGCTAGTTATGATAAACCAATAGAGCAATTAATGGAGCCGATACCTTTCAACCTCTGTAAAATCCTATTTATATCGTACAGTGAAACAATAGTGACAGTTTCTATCTGGATGAATTACTCTAATGAGGGAGGATTTAGGTAAAAGCTCTTAATGTTTATTGAAGTCTAAAAAATATATGCCGCATTTGACTCAAGGAGACGAATTAGGGGACTTGAAAGCTCACATAGAACTGTGCAAAAACAAAGCGTAACTCAAGATAATGACCAATTAGTATTTTGTATTCTATCAAGAATGTAAAGTAGAGGGTTAATAGTCACACAAGTTTAATCCAGGCTATTATTTGTAATTGTGGTGAGTGCAATACTTTGCTTGTTATCTGGTTTAGGAGTGTAAAGCAAACAACAAATAAAACCCTTCAGGTGAACAAGAGCATGTACCGCTTTAATGAGCACCTTGTTTGCTAAGCCCACAAAAGTCCACGTCCTTACTCATAATGAAGTATCGCCTGCCTCATTGTCATCTTAAATCATGTACACGGGGTTGTAAAATTTACCAAGCCACAATATCCTTCATCTTATCTGATGGCTCTCTGCAGTCTCGACACAGCAGGACCTAAAATTTCTGCCTCAGACCTGCTCTAGCATTTCATTCAACTCGGTCCCTCATGCTCTTAATTACAAATATAGCTCAGTGATGTGCGAGCAATAATTTGCCTGCCTTCTGGTTTCGGTGACAAATACAAACACTATCTTTTACGGAGTCTAATTATGTAAGTATATACAATAGAGATATCTGGACTGAAAATGATCTTTCTGTTTATCTTTCACTCTGTTCGGTTCACCATTCTATCATTAAGAAACCTAACATGTCAGTTATAATCTAATTAGTTTCGTGATAACCAAGCGGGAGACAACAATAACAGCGAAATAAGATTGTGCAGAGCTGAGAAGAAGAGGTTTCAGCTTGGATGGCCCTGTAGAAACAGATGACAGGCGTAATCAATGTGGACACCTTGAGAAACCATACTATTAACTATCTTATAAACAAATCCTGGGATGGAATACCAATTTAAAACATTCAACTCCAGCATTGGAGGCATCATTTGTCATTCGGGTTATATGAACCGAATGGGATTGCTTCAGGTTTTACCTCTGCAGCCTGGTGAGAGGAAGTTTTACAGACCATATTTTATGACAGACATATTCCGCAGCTGCCTTGTTACAGTCTAAACTCTGACAACTCTCTGGGTCAGTTTATCAATTTTGTTTGCGAGCTATTTAGTTTAAGACTTTTGTCAGTTTGATATTAAGTAGTTAGGTCCTCGCATGACCTTTGACGACGCTTATTTGAAATCAATTTTTGGTGTAGAAAGTATAGAAACACTAATTAATGAATAAAATATATGGCATTACAAGCGGATATATGTAGACAACATAATGTATGAAGAAAAAAAAAAACTTTCAGTGTTTTGAGGATATTTTAGAGCCAGGCTGCACAGATGCTAGAGCAGTGTTTTTCAACCTTGGGGTCAGGAACACACATGGGGTCACCTGGAATCCAACTGGGGTGGCCTGGAATTTCTATTAATCAATAAAAATAAAAATAAAAACTCACTAATAAAAAGTGTAAAGTGGGTTGAGAGAGACAATCACAATCCATAAAAGACATGACAAACTGTGAGTCTGAAACTGAAGCACTGTGGTACTGCTTATCCGTCCAATGTGCACTGTGGTCAGTTTCAGATGCTGCAACTCTTTCATAATTCATAGTTTGAGTTATTGTTTGTTCAGTATTAATTATCATCCTTATAAATACAAGCTGGACTGACTGTACATATAATGACCAAGGAAAATAAAATTCTCACTTTGTACAGTAACCTACACATGGCTTTTCCCCCTCCATCCATAATAATACACATACTAAATGTCATTTAAAATTAACATTTGTTGCAATACAGTATAGCAAACAATCTTAGGTTTAGAGAAAAAAAAAATCAGTTTTGAATATCTGGGGTTACAAGAAATGTCTAATGTTAAAATTGGGGTTATGAGCCAAAAAAGGTTGGGAACCACAGAGCTATAGACCCAATGGTGCATTCAGGGACCTTATGGTTAATTCTTAAAAGCTAATGGTCACAGTGGCAGGTAGACAATAGGTCCTGGCTTTAGCAAGAGGATAATGCTTTATAAAAAGAAAGAAAACAAGCCTCTGACCAACCAGAAAAATCTGATAAATTACATCTATAAAAACAGTTCCAATAGGATTGGATGATTGATGATTGGATTGTAGAAGTTTTCTACTATTTCCAGGGTAAAAATGTAGTTGAACCTGTTGGATTCAAAGAGGTACTAGTTGATCCAAATGGGGTAATGTTTCATTTCACTATGGTTTTTCTAAATAACCAATGATAAATGTCTTGGTTCTTCAGGCATTAAGGTATAGTTTGTTTCTCTATAAGGCAGGCAAAGTATCATTTCTACCATAAATCTGGGAGAATAAAATACTTCTCTTATTTTATCCTCATATTTTTGTACATACTGTATTGTCAGGACAACCAAGGCCTTCTTCTCTGCTGGTTTAAAAAATCTGAATGGCAGACGTAAATTTACATCCTCCATGTTTATATTTGTTCCAAGAGGATGTATTTAATTGTTCCCCATAGACTATTCTCTTTATTTGGTAGTTTTTCTCTTTGTTTCATTGCTTCCATTAATGTGTTTGTCAGAGCTTTTGTCAACCATCATGTATTTCCAGGTAAAGAAACCTTGAAACCTTCGAAACTTAAATTAAATAACAATGAACCTTTCGCTTTAACCAATCAGAATTCATGATGGTTAAAATATATTGGTTTATATTCATTACCTCTGCCAGTGGAAGTTTGTCCGTTCGTCTGTCTGTCTGTTAACAAAATAACTCAAAAAGTTGTAATGGATTTCATGAAATTTTCACAGACTGTCTGGAGGGGCACAAGTAACAGGTGATTATATTTTGGGGGTGATCTGGATCACCGTTGAGATCAAGGATTTTTTTTTTTTTTTTAATGATTCTTTATTATTAGGAGATAAGGCCGGTTTTGACCCTATGGCGGAGGTCTGTAGTCTGCAAGTGCTGTTTTGTCTAGTTAATAATTGTTTTTGATCCAAAATGGCTCAGAGAAGAAAAGGATTTGGTTAAAAAAACATACTAAAAAAGAGGGGTGCACCAATACATTGATTATTAGATTAACCGTGACATGACACATGCCAATCCAATTATGATTCATAAATGTTCAAAAGCTTTTTCAAAACATTATTTTTCATTATTACTAAATGTCAGGAACACAACTGCAGTATATGTCAGGAACATAAACATGGTGCATGCTGCCTGGATGCATTACCCCTTTAAGTCCTGAGATTTTAGCAGTTCCACAGTAAAACAAAAAAAGGAATAAAAAAAAAACAAGAAAATGAACAAAAACAGCCAAAGTCATCAATGAAATGACCAAAAATGAATAATAAAACAAAAATAATAATTAACATGAACAAAGTAAGACACAAATGGAACAAAATTTTAAAAAATAAATAAAATAAAATAAAAAATGTTGAAAAATAAACAAAATAGAACAACAAAAGAATTAAAAACTAATCAATATTTACAAAATAATAAATACCATGGAAAAATTAGAAAAAAAAAACAACAAACAAACAAACTAGTATTGCAATTTGGTCCTAGCAGTTTTAGTTTTGGATTTTTCCACCTGTTCCATGTACAAAACTCAATAAAAACACAGTAAAATAAATAAAATAAAGGAAAAAGGTTGAATTTTACCTTAATATTTAAACTACACCATCCATTCAGAACACGTCAGCGCTGATGCATCAGGGGTTAAAGGACCAGAAGGAACATAGTAAAACCAACTCTAACTGTTTGGATACAGTGACAGACCTTCAGATTTACCCAATGGGTTTAAAGCTAGTGTTTGGAAGTGGCTGTCATGTCTGATGCAGATGCTTCAGCGCAGATACAAACTTCCAAACCTACAGTATTTTGGCCAGAAAGCAGTTCCCGAACTGTACAATGAAACCAAAACCAAAGTAGTGGAATCACTGAGGAAAGTATGTAGGATAATCCTGACATGTGATGCATGCTTTGACTGTGTATACTGAAATATTTTGTTTGTTGTGGGATATATGCTGCTCATTGAATGATTTAGTTTGGATATCCTTTATTATGACTGAATATACTAGTGCTGGTGCTGGTTCAGATTGAATTAGCTGTTTTCTACAGTTTGAGTGGGTTCCTGGAGGGGCTGGGGAAAAAAAGCAATTATTTATTTGTTAATTTTTATTTGACTTTTGATTGAAACAAGTCTTATTTATTTCTAAAGACACTTGATTAGTTTTCCTAAAAAAAAAAAAACAAAAAAAAAAAAGTGGAATTCATTCCACCAAAGTTTTTTTTTTTGTACTGTTAATATATTTTGGAAAATTATTACTTTTGATACAGCAAATGTTTTGCAGGTAAAATCTGTATTTGTCAATAAGAACTTTTGCGGTATCTGCCACTACTACCTTTGTCCTGTTGGTTCCCTGGTGGAAAATATGCAGAATCATTCAATGGTTTGATATAATAGAAGCAAATTAGTTTGATTACTTGAATACATACTGACAATTATACCTAATTTAAAACTACGAAGTAGCCACTGAGTGGGAAACCGTCATAATCATTATATTATTATTATTTTGAAAACCGTTGATTAATTGAATTGTAGCACACTGAATCATAATCAAATTGAATTGTAAGGTGCCTTTGATGCCAAACCCCTACTAAAAATAAGCAGTTGTTTTGATGACTATATAGTATTGCACATTTTTAAAAATATTTTGGTTATTTTATTTCGTAAACACTGACAATTCTGCTTGCAGCTGTGGCTGTAGTGAAATGAGTTGTCTTCATCAGGTTTCTTGCTTTAGTAAATGCATTTATTTTGCCTGTTCCCCCAAAGAGGTAAGAGGTATTGTTTTTGGTTTGTTAACACTTTAGCAACAAAACTATTCATTGAAGTCCTAACAAATTGGGATTATAGATTGCCAGCAACCCAGAATAAACGTGGTTACATTTTGGGAAAGGTAGGTAAAAATAAAATTTTGTTATAATTTTTTTTTTTAATCTTTTTTTTTTCCTTCTCCCATTTACTTATAATGGGCAAAATCGCAAATGTCTATTAAAAAAAACCCATTAAATTTGTTTCAATTTACTTCAAACTTGGCACATATATAGAGGAAATTGTTATGATGACATCAGCACACGTATATAGACATAACAACATCAGATGGATTAATGCCAAAATAAAATACAATTCATGTGAGGTGTGGGGTTTATTGTGCTCGGTGCCACTTGATTCCATGTGAGATACCTATCTTTTTTCTTATCCGCCCTGTTTTTAGAATATTAATATTAAAAAGGTGGATTAAATCAGTCAAAAAACCCACTAAAGACCAAGGTGTGAAATACATAGACTGCTACTGATTTAACCAAAGTAATGTTGACAGATTTAACTGCTTAAATATTGGGTTTAGAATTAGTGTCAAGCTGTGTTTTTCATCTGAAATAATCAGCAATATGTTTGATTCACAAATTATGTGCTCAGATGTTAATGTCAGAGTAAATAGAGTTGTTACTTGAATGCACAATAAGAACAAAAGCACATGGGCTTTTACTGGACAGTTTACCAAGTGTTTTGTCAGCGTGGGTGGTTGCCAATGAATTTCTCACACTTTCACATACAACAGCATGTGCAAAGAGTCATAAATCTAACCATGAATATGCATGCGCTTATGGAAGAGGAATCTGTACTCCAGAAATGCATCACTTGAGTTGGTGACTCATACTATAAACCAACTCACTATACATACAAAAATGTGTAACTTGTTTGTCAGTGTGAGACTTAACAAGTGCTATTTGGTGATATGAAATAAGAAATAATACGGCTTTATTCATAAGGGAATCAAAGGCGCTCTGCTAAATTGTGATTTCCTCAAGCTTCCGTAGCTAATTGGTACTTAGCCTTGACCTTGTGTCAAAACCCTCTGAATTTGTAGAAAATTGTTACCTCTCTTGAAACTTAACTCTTGCTGAATGTTTTAATTATTAGTGAAGCACGCAGATATATGCAATTTAATGATTGTTTGAATATGTAAAAAGGCTGTGCATGTAACATGCAAATTAACAAGTGTCCAAGCATGATTATTGCTTCTTACCATAATCATTACTATAAACACCAATGTCATTCTGATTTGTTTTAGGCACTTCATTGTATAATAATCAGAAAATTACATACTGTTAAAAAAAGATACAGGCATTGAAAAGCAATGTAATAAACTATAATTTGCTTAAAAATGACCAAAACGGTGGCTTTGCTATCATCCTGGAATATAAATGTAAATCATTGGCACTGATTCTGTTTAAGGAAAAAAAGGATATTGAATGTAAATAACTTGGGCTTGATTCCTACTGAAATATTTTAGTCTGAATCAAATTTTTTAGGCTTGACATGGATTGTGATTTTGTGATTCATGAACATCTGTGCTTCCAGGAAATAGTTGAGAGCCCGGGTAGCTGAGCGGAGCCGTGTTACCGCCCAGGCAGGCTAAGGCGTGAAGCAATGAGACCACAGGCTGCCAGACATCATTATCTCTCTCAGCAGTCCCCCACAAGCTCTCAAACTGGGTTAGACTTAAGGATTCTGGGGCAAAAGACACCTGCAAATCAACAACAAAACAATGGTGCCTATGTTTGCAAACAGAGTGGCTCCTCTGTCTCTGGAACTACATGTGTCTGCGTGGAGTTTATAGGATTTGAGACTGACGGCACTCTGACAAGATTTTTCTTCACTGTTTCTGCTTCACTGTTTCGGTAAAGAACAAAACTTGTTGAAGGCGGACTTCCCACTACCCCCTTAACGAAGTGAATATCGGAAAGAAAAGTTACCTAAGGAAGAAAGTAAAGGTACAAAGCTTGCAGAGGCGTAGTCATTAAAGCTCAGTCCACAGTCGACCACTGAACATGTTTTTATCTTTCTCTCTTTTCATTTCTCTATTCATTTTCCTGAACAAAAAGCAGTTTAAACTCACAAAAAAAGCTCGACCAAACTCTGCAATCCATTCGAACCTTTAGGGCTCCTATTCAGGAACAGGAAAAATATGAAAAAGAAGCTTTCGGTTTGCATCATGGATCTGTACAGGAGCCAGACCGATCCTTATGGCTCGGAGGACGAGGCTGAGCAAATTGGTCTTCTTTAATGCAAACAGAAAAAAAAAAAAACATCACACCTATCCAAGTTGTTCAGCTTCCAGATGGAGAAAACAGATGTATTTGATGAAACATGTCTGGGGCGCTGACAAACTCACACAGTAATTGATAAAGACACACAAATAGACTGGCTTTCAATCAGGGCAGAGCTGTTATCAAACTCAGATGTTGTCATCTTCAGCATCTCCATCCATCACACAACACACTTATCAGCTGAGGGGACAATTTTTCTTTCTCTGAAATTGGATTAAATTCCAAAGAAACAATGTCTCCACTGGATAAAAGTGACTTCATATAGTGACCTGTAAAACATCAGTTATGTGTGTGTAGGCATAGGCTTCATCATCACCCACAGAAATGAATGGGGTGAGACCAACATTCATATTTGCATGTTTATTAATTGAATAGAAATTTAAATAGATATACCGTAAATGACCAATTAGTAGACCGCTGTCAAAGCCGCCGGGTCTCATTTAATAGCCAAGGGTGTGGCTTCATTTTGTCAAATAAACGCCAAGTTCGTTTAAACGCCTGAAGCCATTATTTGAGATTAATTTTATCTTAACTTGGTTTCATTTAAGATTTTTCCATTTATTGTAACTTACCGGTAATTTATGTTGCATGACATTAGTGTATCGAAAACAGCAAATCTTCAAGCTCATGGTGCAGTGTAGTAAAAAAAAAGATACAATACGTCAGCCGTCAATGCGTTGTGAACGTTTAGATCTGCTATTTTGCGCGGGTGTAATAGAGAGAGTCCTAGTGAGTGAGAGAGAGAGAGAGAGGTATATGCACATGGTAGACACTGGCTGATTTTTTTCTTCATTATCCTCTAAGGCTCTTTTAGGCTTTTTTACACTGGAACCACGGGGTGGAGACGAAACATGTCCGTATGTATCTGTACTCAGTCCAGAAAGGTTAGAAAAATTGAAAACAGATGATTCACACACACACACACACACACACACACACACACACACACACACACACACAAACACACACACCACTTTGGTGTGAAAGGGTGCACGAGCGGGCCTGCGAGTGGGAGCCTGGACAAGTCCGCTTTACAAATTGAGAATAGAAGGTCTTAATTTCTTGCGCGGGCATGTTATGGGCAGGGTCCCTTAAAAACATGGACAGAGGGCTGGGACTGGATGCTGATTATCGTGGATAGAACACACACGCAGACTGAGCAGTGTGAAGGACAACTGAACACCCGTCAACTTTTCACGCATGCACTGTGGCCGTCCCCGTGCACGCGAACCTTGTATGTGAATGAGTCGTTACATCTAAAGTGTTCTAGTGTAAAGTGTTCTAGTGTAAAGTGTTGACTGGACAGTCTTGATAATGTCACTACGGTTCTTTAAAGCAGTGTTTCCAACCAGTGGAACATTATCCAGTTTTACCTTATTGTTCCTGTAAGAGCAGCAGGATTCTATCTACAGGTACTACTACTACCTCTACTGGTACTACTACTACCTCTACTGGTACTACTGGGAAAATTACAATACCCTGAAAAAGTACATGCTTTTCTGTAACTCAACTTTAAAGGTGAAATGTACATATTATATAGACAAATAGTATATGAATCAATACATTTCAAGC
>JAPTYR010000006.1:11760161-11770512 GCA_029814505.1 Siphamia roseigaster | reverse complement strand
TTTTAAAACTATTCCAGCTTGTGTATGGGCTACCACTGCTTTCTGAACACATTCTACACTTTTTTTGGAAAAATATCGCGATAATACCGTAAACCGTGATAATTTGGGTCACAATAATCGTCAAGTTAAATTTTCATATCGTGACACCCCTACAGCACACAATTAATCATACAACTCAGTTGCCAGTGGAACCATCAATCTGGTTACGCATAGTCAAGTTGAATCTATCATTTACTTCCTTTCTTTTTAGATTAAATTATCATAACTTCTCCAATAGAGCTGTCTGTCAAGATAAATGTTTACTCAATAAGGAGTGGATCAGAAAGCCAAATTCAGACAAGCACATTTGCAGTTGCCAAGGCTTTCTATTATTTAATGGAGCAGTGATTTACAAAAGGACCAGCAGTACTCCTGTTACAAATGAGACCAGCATGCCGACGCTTTCCTCAAGTATCTATCACTGATATTATACTTTAAGATGCTTCTGATCATTCCCATACACATTACAAGACAGTGACAGCAACAGTTCCAGTGTAGACAGTGAGTCAAGAATATCAGGTCCAATGTGGTCTGCAGGGTCGGTACGGTTATTCATAATAATAATATTAATAATTTAATTTATTGATTTTTTTTGCCACTTACGGACAAGGAGCCAACTATGCTAAATAACTTTACTGATCTTGATTTTGAACATGACACAAACAGTTTTTGAAATTTTTTACCAAAGCAATAAAGTGATGTT
The DNA here is from genome assembly GCA_029814505.1 of Siphamia roseigaster. Lineage (NCBI taxonomy): Eukaryota > Metazoa > Chordata > Actinopteri > Kurtiformes > Apogonidae > Siphamia > Siphamia roseigaster. Next base: position 11,769,770 of record JAPTYR010000006.1, on the reverse strand, counting down.
ATGTCCCCCAATAAGCGACTAATGTTGACATTTTGTATTTCACAGTATTTCTATAAGTGACAAATAAAGGGTTAAATTAAAGTTGTTGTCCCGTGGTGATAAATCTTTCTCTGTCAAAAATCTAACTTTACTTATTTTCACAATTACCAAATACCAGTAAATTCAAATACCTCTTCGATTTTAGCACATCATAAAAAGGTAAAAAAAATGACTCCAACGCACCTCCCCACGGATCTGTAATTTCCTGGCATCTGAATATGTTTATAATGTAACAGCATCCAACCTAGTGCAGCTTTTAATTAATGAACCAACACACTAGTGTCCACTTTTCTTAAGCTGTTCTTGTCACAGCAGACAGCTAAACACTAAAACAAGAGTCTAGAGAAAATCCCTCTCTTCTCTGTTCATAACCCATGAATCATTTCTCCTTTCCTCCCCCTTATCTGTGAATAGAGAATACACCCGCTGGCTGTGCAAAGCAAAGCAACACAACATTTTGTGGCTCATTACTCATGTGATTGCAATAGGTTGCATGACAATTTGGTCAATTTAGGAACCTAGTGATTAATACTGTTGTTTATGTGAGCCAAATCAGTCTTCACCATGAAGCTGTGTTGGTGCTGGATTTTTACAACGAATACCATTGTGCATCTAGGATTGTATTTATGCATTTCAGCTAAGTAGTCTAGGTATCTCACTTCCTCCTAAAATTTAAGGAGGCATCTTGTCCCTAAAGCTGCAACTTTAACCAGGGAAGGGACGCTCAGTGAAATATTAAACAATAACAAGTTCAAATATTAAGATTTAAAGGTCAACATTTTGTGAATATCCATCAAAGCACAGTCAGAAACACACACACACAGTTGCCTAAACCATGAAATGATCTCTCTGAGCACCACTGTGACAAATCAAACTGTATCCATCTGTTGTCTCGGTGGAGCGTCATCTGTTGACATGCAGGAGCCTGGTGTTGGTACAGTCACAGATGTTATAGTAGAACAAACAGCTGTAAATTAGCCTGGTGTGTATGTGCTTCTTCTACCAATGCCTTCTCCCCTGCTGGTGTTTATATCCCAGACTGTAGGAATCATATACAGTTATTTCGGCAGTGTTCTGCAACATCTTTGCATATTTACTGTGAAATTATGACACACTTTGTCTGAAGGCTGCTGTAAGTTACACCTGTGCTCGTATTCATCGCTCATAAGTCATGTTTCATAGTGCAAAACTCGCATCTCAATAATCTGTTAAGTATCATCTTGAGACATAAAGCGCTGTCATTGTTGAAAATAATGATGTTATGCCAGCATTTCAAAAGCCACTTTGCGTCCAATTTTCCATAGACAACTCCACCTGATGTCGTTCTAAGAATTTCTGGAAATTTAGATCTGGAAAATCTGAATAAAGTGTGGAAGGAAATTATTCTCTTTTATGATTAAATGTGTGTCTGACTCTTACTGTGCATGCTGTACTTTAGGTACAAGGAAAATCAATATTGTTTGCTAAAATGCAAATGCTGCAAGGACATACTGTCTGTTATAGCCTGAAGTTTTGAGTTCAGTAACCTATATAAAGTTAATTTACCCAAATAGCTTACATGACAGAGTATAAAATGCTTGGTTCTCTCAGTCGTATTTGTTCACTGACTGAACCTGGTTTCATGAAGCTGAGCTCAAGTCCCTATGTATTCTGATTGCTGGTTATTTCCTGGTTGCTCATTTTAATCTGATATATTTTATTGTAATAAAATCCTTGTTAATCTTTAACCTTATTGCCATAACCACATCCTCAGTTTAAGGTTTGCCACCACAGAAATCTGACTAGGATGATTTTCATTTGTTCCATTGGTAGATTTTTTTGCTTTTATTTTTACCTCCGCCAAGAAGGTTATGTTTTTGCCGGCTTTTTTTTTTTTCTGTCTGTTTGTCTGTCTATGTGCAACATAACTCAAAAAGTTACAGACAGATTTTGATGAAACTTTCAGGGAATGTTGAGAATGGTCAAAGGAACAAATTATTAGATTTTGGTGATGAGCTGAAAGAAAAAAAAAATGCCATTATCGAAGAAGATAATTTAGTGAATAACTACTGAACTAATAATGATATCCACATGAATCCATTTGCTCGAGGAACATTTTCATGGTGAAGGAATCTAAAGATAAAGACAAAATAATTGTAGGACTGTTCTTTTGGGTGGAAATATGGGAGGAACTGATCTGCTTGGCAGAGGTCTGCAGTCTCAAAGTGCTGTTTTTATGCCCCGTTTCCACTGCAAGGCACAGCTCGGCTCGGTTTGGCTCCACCCCCACAAAGTGCATGTTTCCACTTCCTGAAAGTGGGCCAAGCCGAGATTTTATCGGGCCTCCTCACCACTGAAGTCGGGCTGAAGTCGGTCTGAGGATGCGTAATGACGTAGTGAGAACCGCCCATTGGAAAACGTGCCCTGGGGTTGGTCACGACGTCATGTGTCATCATTGAGCGTAACGCATACGGGTTACTATACGCGGGGGTCCTCGAGGCGGCACGGGTTTGTAATGGAAATTCTATCGAGGTGGGGTGGTGTGGGGCCGAACCAAACTGAGCCGACCTGTGCCTTGCAGTGGAAACATGGCATTAGTTATTTTTAGCTTAAGCAAAAACATCTTATTTAACTTGTTTTTAGAGAGATTTTTTTTTCCCAGTGCATCATTCTTGTCTGTTCTTCAGTCAGGGTAGGCCTCAGATAGTGGTTTGGAGCTTTTCGGGGGAAGTTCAAAACCTTTCAAGGAGTCTTACAGTAGGACTGCTACTTTTCTCTGCCTGCCATTGTTAAACTTGCTAAAGAAGATATGTTAATTTATGTCGTCTTGTAGAGAATTTGAGCATGGTGACTTTATCTGAGTTTTTCATTTGTATAGAGGATGGGATATAAGAGATGTTAACATTGCTGAGGACTTGAAGGTTCACTTTTGTGACCTAACAATGAAGTTGTAGTATCCAACCAATGCACAATGGCCTCAAGCCACATGAAGTACCAGAGGGCCTTGTTCAAGACAATATTTATTTTGGTTATTCTCAGCTTTTCAGAGAAAGAGAAGAGCCATAACTAAAAGAACAACAACACACTGGGAAAGATCGAAATCATACCAAGTGTATTTTTCTCATTTCTAGTCCAAATATTTCATCACACTTAAAATACGACAATCACCTAGAGAGTAACTTTTCAGTAGGATATAAGGACTTTGAGAAAAATACACTTGGTAAGAAGAAAAAAGTTTGGAGCTACTGTGGTGACCCACATTATGAGTGATGAGACATTCACCAGAGAGGACCTGTGCCTTTAAGGACGGGGGTTAGAGAAGTGTTTCCGGGTTGGGGGTTATGTTGCTGTTATTATGTTGGGCTGTTGGCGACATTCTGATGAGTGGTGTTCATCGGTACGGTTGGTGTAGAGAGAGATAAGTAAACCGCTAAGGCATGCTCATGTCTCTGGTCTCACTGTTCCTTCTCCACACTACTCTATTTCCCAAACAAGAAATACTTCCTATGGCTAAAAAGACTCCATTGTTTTTTCATCAGAGGACTGTTCCAAAGTCCATTATCCTTCTAAGACTTTGGAGATTTTTATCGATACTTCTGACAGTCCTCACCAATCCCTGTTGGTGTTTAAGTCCTGTGTGCAAATCTTTAAAAATACTTTGAACTAACAACCAACTGAAACTGCCAATAGCATCTCATAAAATCAAAAGACTTTCAGTTTTGTCTGTTGTTTGACACCAGGCCTTTCCCATCTGGAGTCACATTTCTAAAGGCACCACTGGCCTTGAAAATGTGCGGTTTCGTAATGAATGCAATTTCTGTGAAGCAGGGTTGCTATGCTTCACAGTTCGACTGTCTGACCATGGTTATCATATCAAAAGCAACTGGTAATCTGATGTTTGTTAGGCTCCAGCACTTCTGAAGGAATTGGTTTAGCAGTATTTCACACGACATTGACTCTTCATAGCCGTACTTCTTTTTTATTCACCGCTAGATCTGAATCAGAGCTGCAGACGTAATGTGTGGCTGCTTTGAGTGACAGCTCAAGTGGGCTTCCTTTCACCGCCTGTGTTGGGATGGAGACCTTTTGAATTTGCACATACCGACATCTCAACCACTCACAGTATATGCCATACCGTACCGACCATGAAGGCCAGTGCCTGTGATTCACGTCATTTCATGCACATCAATCCACATTTCCAGTTCGTTCCTTTTAATTCGCCATCCATCTGTAAGCAGCACCTTCAGTCAAAAGTAAATAAAATGTGTATGCTCGAGCCCGGCTAAATAAAACTCATAGAATCAAAGCTATAAATAAAAGCTATAAATACAGAAATAACAAGTGGTGCCAGGCACAACAAAACCCCACCCCTTACAAACACTTTAGCTCTTAAAGGACATCTCGCTTTCTCAAAACGTGGAACTTTGGGTTTGCCCTTTCAAGGTCACCCAAGGTCAAAGGTCCTGATGACATATTGGAGCCAACATGTCGTTTCATATCTGTCAACATTAGTAACTGAATATGTATCCCCACTCTTTTTGCTGTTGCAACCTTTTAAAATCATGTGACCAAGGTCAAAGGTCATGGCTCTATTTTGAATCATGTGCCAGGCTTCTTATCTGACAATAGTAGTGTGTGTCTCTATCTCCATTCATTTTTTTCTGTGACCTCTTCCGTAAATTGAAAGACGAGCATTTTGGTGCTCATTGGAAGTCTCTAAGATGAGTAGTTCAAAACTTGTATCCAAAATTTGGAAATTTAGACTTTTACTGTGACCTTGACCTTTGACCTAGAGACTTCCAAGTTGTCCTTCAAGGTTCTGATGTCAATGCACATCAACAGTGAGAGCAAAAAGAAGCTAAATGCAACTCTGAGTATAGAAAAGGAAATTCCTGATTATCCCTGTCTCTTATTATTGCAAAGAAATATGCTGGTGACCTTGACCTTTGACCTACATCCACCAACATTTAATGGGATCTATTCTGGACCCTCTTGCACCTTCCCTGGAAATTTGATGGAAATTGGTCCCGTAGTTTTTGCATAAAGTTGCTGACAAACATAGACAAATAGGAAAAAAAAAACAAAAAAAAAAACTTGCCTCTGTTTCAATAAGTAAACATTTTGTATTTCATTAGTGTTCTGTGTAATGACCAGCACTGCTTTACTTTCTGTGGGAATTTCACTGTTCCTATGGATGACTGCATCAGAGTATTATCCAGGAGCTTCCGTAATTAAAATTATTCAAATCATTGAAATTAGTATCTCTGCTTTTCCCAAGATAATACTATCATCCAAAATGTTCTCTTTAATACATAAATTATGCATATCTGTCTAGAAATTGTGCAAAGCCAGCAAAACAGGAAAAAAATACCACTTTGCAGGATAAAGCAAAAAGAAAGACAACAAAATATCACCAAACTAAAATGCTACAGGTTGACTATAGGAAAATGTATATCCAGACAGTATGATTCCTACATATGTCCATGAGCTAAATGATCATGTTACTCATTAACTGTACATTAATTATATGAATTTACAGATATTCCCCAGTCTGTATTCCTTAATATTGGATTAGTGATGAAGTCTGGAGGCATTATTCTCCCTGAGGCAACGCAGATATAAATGCTGATTGATCCGCTCTAAATACGTGTAATCCGTCGGAGCTGTGAAAACATTTGAGTGGGAGAGATGAAACTGCATTTCAGCATTCACATGTCATTTCTTAAAAGACACTACATTTATTTCAAGAGTGGGGTAAAGACCTTTTCTTCTTCTTTTAAATTCTCATATCACCAATGTGACTGCCAGTCACCACAGACAAATCTGAAATCAATATCGTATTTAAGTAGATATAAATACTGGACAGTTACAGCAAGAAAGTGAAGATAGAGTGAAAAGTGAGATTTAGAGAGAGCTTCAGTGAACTATTACTTCTTTTCTTCTCATTCTGTTATGGTGATAAAAGTTGTCCTTTCTCTCCTTGGGAATGAATGTTTCACAGATGCTGCCAGAACTTTTCTCTCAATCATCTATTTTATATTCTGCCTTTGAACACAGAATCTCATTTCATTAATGCAGGGGTATATTGGGAATAATGTGAGTGGAGAGCACTGATGCCTATGGAATATCTCTAATCGTGGAGCTATTAGGGGTCAGAAGCTATGGTGCTAGAGCCACAGCCCTTTTTCAATGTGTTTTTTTTTTTTTCATAAACTTACCTGCAGCTGTTCTATACATACATAGGAAAAATACACAAGAAAAAGAAAAGTACGTGCACGCACACACATCAGTGCCAATGTATCCAGTGCAATGTATGGAACAGTGCAAAAATAAAAATGTCTATAAATCACATTAAATCTCCCAGAGCACTGCTGGCGGTCATACAGCTCTGTAGTAAATTCAGTGATCGCTACAATTCCTTCTGAAATCAGCAGGTCTGCATGCATGGCAGTCTTTCCATTCCTGTCTGCTGAATTCCAACACTAGCACTCCTTATTCTACTGACAAAACACCTGATCCATTTGTTATTTAAGTAGGAGAAGTGTAAACACCACTATTGTGGCCATCACGGTCTTCTTACAATAGGCAAAAACAGTGCTATTAGTACTATAAAAGTAATTGTAATCCAAAAATATCTGTTGAAATCTACTGGACTTCTGCTCTGACAGTGTCTCCAAACTCTGAGGAGCGGTTTTTCTATCAGGACAATGCTCCTGGGCTGCAGATCAATAAAGGCGTGGATTACAGACCACCAGATACAGACCCTGTCATGTCCAGCCCAATCTGCAAACCTGAACCCACTTTGAAAACGTCTGGAGGAAAATGGAGGATCACACACCATCAAATATTACTGAGCTTTTTGAATTTCTCTTCCAGGAGTTGCATAAAGTCATCCAAACATTAAAACTGCTATTCCACCAACTATTCATGTCTGAACTTTTCCTAAGTTACAACATTAGTATTGTTTTGTTTAGAAATTAATAGGAACTGATTGTCTTTGCATTATTTGAGTCTGAAAACACTTTTTTTTTTTTTTATTTTGACCATGTGTCATGTTCTGCAAATACATGCTCTAATCTAAATAATAATATTTTTATTTGAAATTTGGTAGAAATGTTGTTGGTAGTTTAGAGAATTAAACAAAATCTTCATTTCACTCCAGCATATATCTAAGTGTTAAAATTAGAGGCAGTGATCGTTATCCAGGGGTCTCTTGGTTTTTGTTTTTTTTTTTGTTTTGTTTTTTTGATGTGGTGACACAATGAAAGATATTTCCACATAATATTTGAAACGACTTCAGTTCGAAATGATGCAGCTGTGATTTATACCTTCCAAACATGTAACATTACATCAGAGTCTGGAAGGAACTGGGCTGAGGTGGGTCAGGGTTGAGGTCATGGTGTCTCCTGGTGGTGGTGTTTCAGATACAGTATATCCAGCAGGGAGGAGACCCCAGGGTAGACCCAGGACACACTGGAGGGATTATGTCTCTGAGCTAACCTGGGAATGCCTTAGAGCCTGCCTCGAGCTGGAAGAGGAGGGAAGTCTGGGGTTTTTTCCTTCGACTGCTGCCCCCATGACCAAGACCCGAATAAGAATAGGACGATGGATACATAAATGAATGGATGGAAACATTATATAAACATTTTACAGAGCAAGTTGTAAAGTCCAGATTCACTTATTACTGGACAAACAACAGGGAAAACATCCTGATTTCATTAAATAATCCTCCATCTGTTGTTGTTTTCTCTCTTTTTCATCCTTGTCCTTCCTCCTCCACATTCTTCCTCCTCCTTGTCTCTAAAACTCTCACAAAAAGCTGATCTTACCTGAGGTTTATTTGTGAATCTAAAGCTCAAACTGGGTGCTGTTGAAACGTGTGTGTGTGTGTGTTTGTAACTTTCACCCTCGCGAATAGAAGTGTGATATTTTTGTGTGATGTGGCAGATAGAAGAACCTGTGTGTGTTTTTAGATGCCTGTTGCAGAATTTCAAATATCGCACACATAATAGAAAAAAAAAAGATGTGTTTTTAGATTTGGTGCATTTGTTTGTCATGACATACACTTTTGTTTCATTCATTTTTAGAGTGAAAGCAATAGTGAACCATTAATTGTTTGATGTGTTAAAATATGATTCATTATTTTATCTCCAGGTATTTTTTTTTTTAAGAATATTGACTTAGCAGGAAAAATGTAGGTATTACTTTTATTTTATGTAAACTTTCAAAGCTGCCAGTAGAATTGGTCAAAACATAGTTGTGTAAACTAAGTGAAAACAGAAAACATTTATGGAAGTGAGTTAAAGTAAATGGCATTTGGTAGCTTTATCGGACTTGTCATGTTTTAACCCTATGACACCAAACATATATTTGATGCATGAGTTTTGAAGCCCTCTACATAATCAAGTGTGATATTTTCCTTCTTTTTTTTTCTTGAAAGACCTGATGTACACAATTAGATACACGCAATATACAATACAAATAATGCACCAGGGAGAGGGATCTGTTCATCAGAGGCCTTTCCAGTGACACTACAAGAAACAAAGAAAGACACAGAATTTTACTAATTTTGAAAAGGAATTACCCATTTGTTAGACATGTTTGTGTTACATTATACTTTTGTTTGTTCAAAAATAACTGACACCTGATGTAACAAATACAATGCATGGAAAGTTATATTTCCAAAACAAATATTTTTCGTTCTTCAGAAGGACCAATGAAGGCTCCAGTTTCAAAGAACTGGAATTTTCTAGCAATAATTTAATAGTTTAGGTTTTATAGGATTAATGTTCAACAACAGCAGAAACAAAAACCTGTAATAATAAAAATTGCAAATAAAAACATCACTGACTGTACGCAATTCAAAACCTATTGCATGTTCAAAATCCTACAGATTCATTCTGTCTCGGTTTCATGTCTGTGCAGAGTCTAGTCAGAGGACTTTGCTTCTCTTTCATCTATAGAACTGTATACATGGGGTCTTTCCATGGAATTCATCTCAAACACTCAGTGTACACCAACAGTCAGCTGGTGTGGGTTTTCACAGCAAGCATCAGCACAAAAAGATACTTACATAGTTGCACAACCTGAATTCTTAACTCTTTCACCGTTTCTGACTTGCATTCAAAGGGTACATGCGGCGAACGGTAGAAAGGCTGACACTGTTGGTGTCTTCAGTTAACCTTGTCTTGAAGAACCCTCTGTAGTGTATTATTATTTGTAACAGGTATGTTCACTTTGTGGTCGTGTCTAACTGATGAGAACAGTGTTGTTTCACACCTAACGCACATCACAGTGAGGAATGTGTTGTAGAGAGTGATGAAATGTCCACAACTGTGTGTGTTACAGATACGAAAACCGAGTGTAAACGCATGAACCAGCATAAGGTGGTGTAAGGGACCACTGGTCATAAAAGGAACACACGGAACTTAGTCAGAATTTAACAGAATTTTATTTAGCTGAAAAAGTACTTTTTTTAAACAATAGACTGGGCCAATAAAAGCGATCAAAGTATTAACTAGAAAAGCACTCAGAGAGCGCAGACCTCCGCCAAGCATTGCTATTCCCCATTGACCGCAATGTTAACGAAAA
>JAPTYR010000006.1:11589085-11601014 GCA_029814505.1 Siphamia roseigaster | reverse complement strand
GAGGCTGAGGAGGACAGAACAGAGGAGGCTGTGCAGATGAGAGGAGCAGAGGAGGCTGAGGAGGACAGAACAGAGGAGGCTGTGCAGATGAGAGGAGCAGAGGAGGCTGAGGAGGACAGAACAGAGGAGGCTGTGCAGATGAGAGGAGCAGAGGAGGCTGAGGAGGACAGAACAGAGGAAGGAATGATAGGAGGTACAAGGGAGGACTTTCCTGACTGCTGGAACAGAGACCAGTTTGACTATTTCTCTAAGGCCTATCCTTTTCTTTATGTAAAAGATAAAAAGCTGGGGTGCAAAACCTGCAAAAATGCATCGTCACTTGGGGCAGGGAGAAAGGGAAAACTGAGGTACACCTTTGCTACCGAATGGCAGAACTGCCTGGTGAGCCCATATGGTCACAGCAAACAGAAGCAGATGAGAGCACTGAGAAAGAAAATATATGAATACAGCGTTTCACAAAGTCACAAAATAGCTGAAAGCATCCTGAAAAAACAAAATGAGAAAGCGCTAGAATCAAGTTTTATTAAAACGCAAACTGAAATTTTAGCCTCAACTCAACATGTCTTTAGGACAGCCTATCACATTGCAAAAACGAACAGACCATACACTGATCATCCTAAACTGATCGATTTGCAGGTTTTAAATGGTGTTGATATGGGCCGTGTTCTGCATTCAAATGTCTCATGTGCAGACATAGTGCATTTTATATCTCAAGAGATGAGGCAGGCATTACTGGCCAGCATTAAACAAACCCAACGAAAGCTCACAGTTATTGTGGATGAAAGCACCTCATTAAGCAAGAAGGCATGTCTTATTGTGTACCTCAGAACATCTGTTTGTGACTCTGAGCCACTAACATTCTTTTTGGATCTGCTGGAGTTAGACAGTACGACAGCAGATGGAATTACATCTGAACTACTACGCTGCCTAGAAAAACATGGTCTTGATGACAGTTTTCTACACGATTGTTTGGTGGGCTTTTGCTCTGATGGGGCAGCTGTGATGGTGGGGAAGAAGAATGGGGTATATTCCAAGCTTAAGGACAAATTCCCCCGTCTGATAAGGTGGCATTGCCTTAATCACAGACTAGAATTGTCTGTGTCTGATGCAGTCAAGCACTGCACAGAGACTAATCACTTTACTGCCTTCCTCAACAAATTATACTGCCTATACCACCAGTCGACAAAGAATCTCAGGGAACTTGATGCTGCAGCCTCTGAAGTGGGGGTTTGTTTGAAGCGAATTGGCCGTGTGTTAGGGGTGAGATGGGTGGCGTCCTCATTCAGAACTGTGAATGCTGTCTGGACAATGTATGCTGCGCTCTACTAGCATCTAACAGAGGCTAGTAGGGATGCTGGTAGAACATCAACAGAAAAATGCATGTATGAGGGACTTGCAAGGAAATTGAGATCTGTTGCTTTTCTTAAGAACTTAGGACTGATGATGGATGCCCTCGCGGAGTTGAAAGAGTTGTCAGAGGCTCTGCAGTGTAGGGACATCAGGCCGTCTCAGTCAGTGCATCTCATAAAAAGGCAGATGGATGCATTCAAGTCTATGTCCAGCGACCCTGAATTAGGCCCCTTTTATAAGCAGGCATGTGAGGCAGAACAAGTTGGATATTTTCATGGCGTTACCCTCAAGAGAGACAATAGAGAGAAAGAGATCGATGCGAATCAGTTTTATGAGGCTCTGTTTGAAGGTATGCAGACAAGAATGGTCACTGCTCAGGAGGAGTCCTTGTTCAGCAGAATAAATATCCTGGACAGGACCACATGGCCAGACCCTCTCCCTGTGATGTATGGGGAGAGGGAAATCAGGGAGCTCTGTGACTTTTTTAACTTAGGGTTTGCTGGGATTAAACAGAGCTTCAGGGATTTCAAGGACAACCCCGATATACTTCCCAAGGCTCTTGGCAAACTCAAACAGTCCATTGAGACCATTGCAGTAAGCAGTGCAGAGTGTGAGAGGGGTTTCTCTGAGATGAACAATGTTATAACACCATTGCGTTCAAAGCTTAACATAGGAAATGTCTCTGCACTTATGTTTATTAAAATTGTTGGCCCTCCAATCAATTCTTGGGATCCAACAACATTTGTGAGAAAGTGGGTTGCAACAAGAAGGTCTGCTGACCATTTGGTATGTAAAAAAAGGTGCACTTTAACAGAGGTGTCTCCCTATCAGCCAATCTGGGATTTAATGAAGTAACTAGCTAGCCTATCTTGTTTACATAATATTCTGCTCTCGTCGTTACATAGAGGTTTTTTTTTTCTGGAAGCAGACTACTGTTTTAAAAACAAAATATGAAGTAATACTGAAGAGGAGAAGAATTATACTGATCTAAATATGTTGTGTTTTTATTTTTAGACAGTATGTGTTTTGCTGCATTAAAATATATAGATTTTTTTGGATGATGTACTTTGACATTTGAAATGTAATAAATCAACTGGTTGATTTGTACAATAAATCAACTGTTGGTTTAAGATTGTGCAAGCCTTCAAAGTCTCACTGAACATTTCTCTTTCACATTTCTAACCTGTTGCATGAGACAAGATTAAATATTATATGGCTCAACCTCTGTAAAGTCAGCTAACAACTTATTAAAATGCACCAGAATTCAGCAAATAATATGTATGATAATAAAAAAAACGTCTGGGAGGACTCCCAATCCCCCCAATAGTTTCATTCAAACCAATGTACAACCTATACAGTCTGTTACAATAGCCAACCAATTTACATTCAAACTGCCATAATGTGTAGAGGGACACTACAAGACACACATAGGCCTAAAACACAAAGGCAAGGTGTATATCATACACCTACATCACATATAATGTGCAATATGACATGGTTACCAAATTAGAGGGTTATATTCCAAAAGGTATATTTGGGCGGCGGGGGCAGGGACGGGTACGAGGCAGGGCTCCCCCACATAACCAATCCCAATTTAACCCCTGGTCTTGAATTAAGAGTGAAACGAGTGACTGGGGGTTGCTGCGTCGTAATCAAACCCTACGAATCCTCGGCACTGATAGGTGAAAAGTAGGTTGGAAGGGCCTTTGGCAGGGATTGTCATAAAACTCAGAGCGGTGACAAATGTGCTAGGCGAGCTGTTAGCCATCGACTGAATTGGATTGCCAGGTCAAGGCGTGAGTTGACCGCCGCGAAAAACTGTGTGTATGTGAGTGTGAGAGAATAAAGGGTTTTGTCCTTTATTCATACCAAAAACTGACTGAAGTAAACAGTGTGCTGTTGGTGGAAGCAGTAGGCAAGATTTCCCGGCCTCGTTGAGATAGAAACTTGGGAGATACCATCAACAGATGATTGATAACGCTGTGCAGTCAGAAGTGAGTAACCAGTCTAATTAGTGACTCCACTCGGGATACATGAGACTGGTCTAAATTGGTTTTTAGTTGAATTTGGCCCTAGGGAAGTTAAACTGAAGGATAAGGAATTAAATTGTAGAATAACCTAAATTAGTAACAATACAGTGATTTAAACAGCATCATGTGGGAGTAAAATTTAGGTTGGGCCAATAAGCCATTTTTTAACAGTAAGACATGCGTGAAACGACACTATGCGAGAGTAAAATCTAAGGTAGGCCTTTTTAAGCCATTTTTAACAGTAGACATGTGCATTATATTGCTAAGTGGACAGTGTTTTTTTTTTTTAGTAAATAGGATAAACTTTGTATATTGACTTGAGGAATTATTGTTCTTACCACCCACAAGATGCAGGATTAGTGGAAAGAATGTACAGAACTGTTAAACAGACTAAAGAAATATATGGAAGCCACTGCTACTTCTCAGCAGGCAGGTATATTTATTAACTTTTAGTCTGTTGTTTGTTATAGTAAGTCTGACAAAAATAAAACCTGACCCCTGCTAATAATGACACTATAATTAATAAAAGTGTGAGATGTTTCACAGAGGCACATTATAACTCATACGTAAATGATTTTTGAGCATTCATGAGCTGTACTTTGTACCGTCTGGAAAACGCAGGCTGTGAAAATAACTTTGAATGTTTTGCGGAACGGTCAATTGTAAAAACAGGACAGAAAACACCATACATCCAACAGGAGGAACTAACATGCCAGAACCTAATACAGTTGTAATTCCACTATAAAGGCCACTATACAAATGAGTGAAATCCCATCTGACCTAGGTTATCCAACTGACATGATGTGGACGTGAAGGAGCATCACAGGGGAAAACGCAGCTATAGGCCTTATACCCATTTATGGCACTGTACAGTATTGACAAAAGTGTCAAACAGCCTTGGAAACTTGACCTCTGTGGTTGGAAAAGGGTTTGATACCCTAACTCTTGAAACAAAGGCATTGTGAACCGTATCTTTGTAAAACAGAGCAGCCTTTTATCTCCTCCAAGCTGAGAGAGGAGGAGTCTTTGCTCTGATCGGAGACCAGTGCTGCACGTATATCCCTGACATGTCAGCTAATATGTCAGATGTCCATGATCAGTTGGAGCATCTTGGATAACTAAATGAAGAAAATCATCAGTATTAGACAAAGGCATGGGATTTTTTGGGATGATTAACTTCAGGTGGGTGACAAGTATGGCTAAAGAAAATTGTGTCTATAACAATGGCTCTAATGGTTCCTCCTGTGCAAGGTGTCCTCCCCTGTTTAAAAGTCTTGATTATTAAAGTGGGTTAAACAAACTACATATGTTCAAAAAGAAACTAAGTAAGGTGCGGCTTTGTCTGATATTAGAGATATTGGGAACATGTGAGAAGAGAAAAATATAGACATTTAAGGTGACTGACATGCCCTCTGAGTGTAAGCATGAGTGTTCTTATAGAAATGATCAGATAGTTGAAAATCAAAATGAAGTGACTATCCTGTGATGTGAGGATTTAAGCAAACATCCGATAAAAGGGGGGAAAATGTTAGGATTAGTGGAATTTGGAATTGGTTATAGATTTATCAAGTTTTAATCCAATGCTTTGGAGTTTTGCTCATTTCTTCTGTGTGTCTCCTTCTGTGGGTCTCCAAGATGCGTCAGCAGGTGGGACTTCAAAGAAGACAACAGTGAAGGCAACCAAATGCAGAGATAAAAATCACTGTGAGTTTACCGAGGCCACAAAGCTGAATTGTCAAGTTGAGGGGGTTTACCTAATCCACAGAACGGACCGAAACTGACCCAGATTTGGCCATATACAAATTAAAATCTCTTGTACAAGTCATCTGTATGTATATCCAATGATTATCACACCAGATTATTCCATAAAATATGGAATAATTTGTTTTAGTTTTTAATGTGTATTTGGCTAAATCTGGGTCCGTTCCGGTGATTAGGTACACCCAGTTGGGGGTGATGTTATTTCAAATATTTGTATTAAATATTTCCTGTTGCACTACTCCAAGTCCAAAGTGAAATAAGTATTTTATTTATTACTTGAACGTTAAAGTGCTCTTTTTAAGAGTTAAATGTTGGGATAATATGAATAAAATAGAAACTAAGGGACATCTTGGATCCGTTTCCTCATTCTTTATTGTTTTTTAAAATGTACATGAAAAGTATCGGATCGGGGCTCGGTATCGGTTCCAAATGAAGTGACTCGGACTCTGACTCATTGACCAAAAAACCTGATCGGGACATCCCTACCTAAATGTCTCCCAGGTTAGTCCTGGTGGATTTAAAACACTGTGGGCTCCATGCAGGTCTATATAAGGGGCAGTCTATTTACTGTTGACATTCAATGTTAAATCTACACGTTACTTTCTAAATATGTTTATGGTTTAATGTGTCTTTTGTTCTGGAAACCACAGTTGTCAGTTTTGTTGTTTTGGGTTTTTTTGGTTTTGTTTTTCTATAAAAACAACAGATTTTTTTCTTTTGTTTTGTTTTTTTATAGTGTAGTTTACACTAAAGGAACCAGAGAAGAACAAATTATCTCTGCTGATCACATTCAGACCTGGGAAAAAAAGAGACTGGAGGAGCTTTAGGCGTAATGCACTGTTTAACAAAAACAGCCAACATGTCACCTGTGGGCTCATTTTAGATCCATTTACCAGCTTTAACAAGTCACTTTATAATCAAATGTTAGAGTCTGTCAGGCACTGTTCCACTCCATGTTTATTATGCTGGGGATAAAAAAAAAAGAAGAGAAAAAAAGGGCTTATGTGTTTTCACTTATTCTATTTTAGGGGTGAATTTATGTTAATGCTGTTATTGTCTTATGTGATTTATTCATATATATTCCTCTAGTTAGTGTACTGCTCATGTTCATAAAAGCTGAGGGCTATTATATCAGAAACCAAGAAAACTGAAGAACAAGGTCAGCAGACCTAAGTCGCGTGCAGACGATGCGGTCACACAGCATTTCCAACTTTGACCAGTTGGTGGCGCCAGACTTTGAGTGTTGACAGCAAGAAAGTCGGTGAACGCAATTAGACTATTCCCTCCATCATTGTACCAAATTTCATGACTTTATGCCTTTACAGTTTGGGCTACAGCTTCCCCAAAAGCAAAACGGTTTCCGACCGATTGACCGACGGACCGACATAGCGGCTTATAAAGTTGCGCTGCACGCGACTAAAAACTGACTTATTCAGCAAAACCTATTAATGACTGAACATAAAATCAAATATCTCCATCTATCATTATTATTGAATCAATGTTGTAGAAGATGACAGTGTTTCCATGGCAACTAAGGTCAGTGGTTCGGATCCTGGCTCTGACTGTACACGTGTCAAAGTGTCCTTGGGCAAGAAAACTGAATTACTCCCAGTAGGTTCTGGCAGCGCCTACATGGAAGCAGCTGCCTACTGGTGTGTGTGTGTGTGTGTGTGTGTGTGTGTGTGTGTGTGTGTGTGTGAATGGATGAACGTGAGGCTTTGTAAAATGCTCTGGGCACCATGAAGGGTGAAAAGCACTATATAAGTGCAGTCTATTTTATTTATAACTATGGAGCCTGTGAGCGTCCAAATGGGTCATATCTGAAAGATGATAAACTGCATTTTTATTCAGTTAATGCTTGTTTTTTCCACTCTTTACTTTTCTCTGTTTTGATGCATCACTCGAATTTTCTGAGCATTTACGAATATGGTCATGGACGGTCAATAAAATAAAGAAAAATAACTCATTTTCACTGAAAACCATAAAATGCAGAGAATAATGTTATATGTAAGTGATAATTCATTTCAATTCATTTTGAAATCAAGCAAACATAACTCATTGTCTTTTGTTTTGTTTTTTTTTTATCCTTGAGATTTGTACGTGAGAATTTTTTTTTTTTTAATTCTCTGCCAACACATAAAGGTGCTGCATTGTGCTTTATCTACTGGTTTTTGGTCCTGACTTTTTCCCATTTCTTGTCCCCCAGAGGAGGCTTAACATTCAAAATGAGGAAAAATATTTCCCTTCTTTCACTCTAACATCACTAATACTGAGATTTGTATAATTTGCACTGGTTTATAATAGAACACTGACGTGGACGCATGACAGCAAGAAAATTATCATGTCGATTTTACATCAGAGATGAAATTATCTCTTCTCTTCAATTAGTCATGACTGAAGTCATCATGCAGGCGTTAAAATAGCCGTGTGGTAAACGATGGAGAAAGTAGAGCCAATAAATACAGCCAGTCGGGTCCTAATGTGCAATTGTGGATGGAACAATAAAACAATCCTGCAGCTGTTGGAGTATGACTCTCCTGAACACAACACAATGATCTTGTCTGTAAACAACACAGGCCTCATAGCAAATCAGGGCAAACATTAATCAACAATCACACAATCAGCCCTGCAAATCATCCTCCAGTCCTTCAACTTCACTCATATTTGGAATCATGTTATAACCATAAAAATAATTGTAAGCACAAAACACTGCATTTACCCTTCACTATACTGGGGTGTTTTTGCTTAAAATGCATGACCAATACCTTTCCAAATGATAAATACAGCTGTTCTTCAACCATTAGAAGTACAGATGAAAGAATCGGCTCTTTGTAAAGGTAACACTCCATAGTTTGGACTGAAATGCTCACTTTTGCTTTTTATATATGACAGGTAAAACTCTGTAGACTTAGAAACACCAACACATTTAGACGCGCACACACACGCCTTTTTTTTTTTTAACAAGACTGCATTATGGACTGAAACACATCATTTACTAACAGACCTATATCTTCACACTTCACAGTTAAAAGTTGAGAACTGTATTTGTAAAAATGTCAGTTTTAGAGCATCTTTTCTATGGTTCTGTTTTTTTTTTTTGTTTGTTTTTTCAATTTTGGGGAAAAACTGAATAACTTTTGAATGCTTCAAATACACATATTTTAGCAAAAACTTATGAAAAATAAATATTTTGTGGAAAATGGAGCAAATTCCAAATCTAGATCTGAGGTTGGACAGATCTTCCTGCAGTTTATGTGCCTTTGTGCATCTGATGTATCTTTTGGACCTAAATACTTTACTGGATTAAGTTCACTGGAGTGTTAGGAGGAAAACAACACCACATTGATAGCCATATCTCTCATATTTAGTTTTTTGTTGAAAACAAACTGTTGTGTATGTGGTGTTGCTGTTGCACTTCAGAATGGTTTATATATTCAGAAACATTGGAGGTGCATTAATGTAGAAGCTGTAAATATATAGGTGTTATTAAAATAACATCATCCATGTGCCCGGACAGGTATGGCTGGTAAGAAAGAGGTTAATAGACTTTGTTGTCTTGACTCAAACAGCTGCTATATAGAGGTCTAGGCAGATGCATCTTTATAACAACAAAGAAACAATAACCAAAGTGAATTAAGATCCACTTGGTCTGACATTACACTGACCTAAATTATAACTACCATTCTGGTACAATGCATGTGTGTTGTGGATTCATCTATCCACTAAAACAAAGTACCTTTTCAAATGTGTATATCCATTTAGTCAGCTAAAAATATTCACAGTTTCATAGTAAACAGCTATAAACATAATGCATCATCCTGGCTCCTTCACACAGACCTAGAGGCATTTGGAGCAGACACATAATTACATTCATCAAAGGCTAAATGTATTTTCTGATTGTCTCATTCTTCAGAACGGCTGAGAGCTCCATGACACCTTAACAAGAAATGTGTGTCCCACTTTACTGCAATGCAACAAACAAATAATTTCATTAGTGCTTCACCGCCGTGCAATTCATTATTGGTAAATTTAGAAATACACACATTTCTTTCAAAGAAAAGAGGCTCACAGGAATTATTTTTTCCTTGACCAATTTTTCCTCTCAGTGTGGAGGCACTTAAAGCAAAATCAAAAGTCGTCATGAAGTATAAAAAAGAGAGAAAAAAAAGAAAGAAAAAGTCAGGGACAGTGGGGTCATTTTTCATTTTCCAAACTATTCTCAAGACAATGAGGATGACATTTGTAGGACAGACACTGAGTTCTGTTTTCAATAGCTGTAAATAACAAGACACAGACGGCAGAACCTCACCACTTTAGGTCACAGTTACAGCACAAAATAATTACGCTGTGTTAGGAATACGCTGAAAGAAGTATATATAAGAAATGAAATCCTTTACCCTTTAAACATCATTTGACAGTTGTTGTAAAATGACATGAGGTGGATGCAGTCTCTGTGTCACCACTGAATTGATCATTCTGTGAAAGTACTTCACAGAAATACAAGATTAACTATAAATGTGAATAAAAACGTATAAAAAGCCACAACTTACATAAGCAAGTTATAAAAAGAGCAAATACAAAATCTGAGATGACTATATATTCACAATTCAGACCAAGAATGTTCATTCTGTGTATAGTGGGTTTGTAAATGAGACAAAAATATGCTTCTCAGTTGTGAAATTGATGATATTGATATTATTACACAGCCAAAGCTGTAGAGCAATAGAGGCTTTCATTTCTGAAAAATTGTCCAAGAGAATTGAAGAAGATTGAACAAAATTGAAGAAGAAATTGTGAGTTGAAAATAACTGTCTCAGCTATTTTTTTTTTAATATTTTTATTTACAGCAATGGAAACACATCAGAGACCGCTGAATAATGATCAGTTTCTCTAATTTTATTATTTAAAGTGATTTGATAAAAATTAACTTTTTATTTTTAATATTTTTTAAACTATTGACAATATTTATCCCAAATTCCAAGTTTGTATTGGAAAGATATAACTGGTCAAAATTAAAAAAAAAAAAAAGAAAGAAAGATGCAGTGTTTATAAAGAAGAGACAAGTTCATATTCTGGGAACACAAACAAACAAAGGAAAAGGAAAAGTTAATAAATCAATATTTGGTGTCATACCCTTGAGTTTTCACGTTCCTTGGCCTGGTCTCCACCAGTCGTTCACATGGCTGTTGTTTTTGCTTCCCCTTGCACAAATATTTAAGCAGCTCAGTTATGTTTGACGGTGGTGAACATTCATCTTCCTCTTGATCACATTTCAGAGGATTTCAATGGGGATCAGGTCTGACAGGGTGTGATGGTTGGCCGAGTAGAGGAGGAAACACAGCAGGAGGCTGGGATGATCGTCACCAAGGTAACATTTATTTACAGGGATGGTCTAAGTAACATAGCTGTTAGAGCTGTGTTAATGAAAAACTAACAACAACAAACAAACAAAGAAAATGACTGTTCAAAACACTGGTCAACACCAAATTTATTGTTTAAGGTTGTTGGTTTTTTTTTGTTTTGTCTTGTTTTTTTTTTGCTGATTTAGGATAATTTTGATATGCTGAATCCAAAAATCACATTGAGTTTAGAAAGTTGACCTGACTGAGCAAAAAAATATACATATTTGTTTTTTATGTTTTTTTTTTTTTTTACATGTATGGGTATTTTCACATCATCCATTCATTTTCCATTTTCCGGCTTTATCGTCACTAGGTTCATGGGGGTCACATGGAGCCTACCCCTACCCCAGAAGGGGGTGAAGGCGGGGTACACCCTGGACAAGTCACCAGTTCACCGCAGGGCTGAACATGTAGACAAACAAACACTTTCACATTCACACCTATGGACAATTAAGATTAACCAATTAGCTTATATTTGTGCATGTTTTTGGATGGTGGGAGGAAGCTGGAGGAATCTGGTGTTGGAATTGAACCCAGGACCTTCTTGCTGTGAGGAACGAATGCCAACCACTGAACCACTGTGTTGCCATGTTTTCACATCATATGACACAAAATTAATTTGTATTTCTTGCAATAAACAAACTGAGTGGGCTCAAAAGATGGATGGATGGATCTAATTTTTCGATTCAGTGATGCATAATCAACTGCAAAAACAGACAGGCTGAATTCGATGGGTTACAGGAGAAAAAAAAGTTGACATAAAATAAGGAAACTCGGATGTCAACAGAAACTAGAACAAAAAGCACTCGGAGAACACAAACCTCCACCAAGCAGCTCGTCCCCCCCATACTGGGATTTACACCTAAAATAACAGTCGTATAAGTATTTAGTCTCTATCTTTAGATTCCCTCATCATGTATGTCTAGACAAATGGGACTTGTAACAATTACGTCAAAATGCTAAAAATAGAACAGCCTACTGTGCATGTCACGTGGAAACGTTAAAGTTGGACAAACTACAGCGTAGCTCAGTAAAGTGTATGGAGGAGATCTGACTTCTGGATGTAATTTCAATATCACTTAAACTTCAAATTCAACAAACCACAGCTGCTTTTGTTTGTGTCAGAAGGACTGCTTATGGTGACTGCCATCACATGAAGGGAGTTTTTTTTTTTTCCGTTAATTTTCCTAAACTGGGAAGAGATCCACAGAAATGCCGACATTGGATACAACCTCGTAAGCAAGAGGGATTTACAGTTAAAATGTGACCAAAGACACGTGTATGTGTTCTTTGGGTTTGGTTCAAAGGAAATAATGTCTCTGCAGGTATCTTCTATTTTATCTGTTTACTAGCCTTTGGTTATGTTTATTATCCTTTTTATGTTTA
>JAPTYR010000006.1:11490852-11503302 GCA_029814505.1 Siphamia roseigaster | reverse complement strand
GCCTTCACTTTAGAATAGGATGTGGTTTGTATCCATTTAATGTCAGTCCACTTCAGAATCACACAAACACACACACACACACACACACACTGAGTCTCCATTGGGCTGTGTAGGATGAGGAAGATAGGATTTTGGTGAGAAGAGGTAGGTGATGTATTCAAGCTGAAACTCTGCTCAGAGAAAAACGTTTCTCATCATGCTACCATCATCTAGAATGGATTTCCAAGTGGAAATGACTCACCTCACTATAAAGTGGTGGTAACAGACTGAGGCTGATGTATTAGTGGTTTCCCAGGCAGCATAACTGTGTCGTGGTGTGATGAAAGGCTGTGAGTCGGTCTGTGGTTGTACGCTTTTGAGATCAGGACAGTGCAGCTACAGGCTGAAACGAGTTAATCAATATTAGAGTCTAAATCCCAGGATCTCTTCTGGATGCCTCTCTGTGGAGGTACTCTGTTCACGTCTGACTGAGAGAAGGCCGCCGTTAAATCCCAGGCCACACTCTTGGGGCAAGATATCCTGTCTGACCTAACATCTCCAAATCCAAGTGCTAGAGGATAAACCTTGAAAAAAAATCCTCCTGTTAAAGTCTTTTATGCTTTCTTATTATTGTTCACATGCAAATTCAACATGTGTGCCTTTGTCCATAGAAGATCAATTTCAAACTGATACTGATGTATTTAATTGTGCATGGTCGTTTTACCTGGGGTAAATCATGGTTAATATTCAGTACTTTCTCTTTTTACATTTTAAATTATGCTGTTAATTTCCACTGGCATTTCTGTGTAGTTTTTTTTTTGTTTGTTTGTTTTATTTATTCATTTTCTTTCTGTAAGGTTTCTCGTTACACCGTTGAGCAGAGGTAAAATCTTAAAAGTTCATTTATATTCAGCACTGGCTTATGTCCCTCATTTGTATTTTCGACGATTTTCATGAAGGATACTGTTTTTAAATATGACAGGTAAGCAGCGACACAAAGACAAGAACAAAAATAAAGGTTAGATTGAATCTTATCAAAACACGATGACAGAAAATCTAGTTTCCAGTCAAAATCAGATCAGACTCAAAGACAATGTTTCATGTTGGATCCTTCACAGACCGTCAGTCAGGTGGATCAAAACTAAATGATTCCTGCCATGACATACTCGATACATGCATTCATACATTATTCATGTCGTGACATTTCAGCCTAGGTGGTAAACAATAAAACCATCACAGACTACTCTTAACCTCCAAACCTTTGCATATTTATTGCGTACTCTACGAACACACCTGAAAAACAGACACCAAATTGTGCAGCCACACAACGAAAAGCACGCACTATGTTCACAAAAATCAATTTGGTTTTGTCCCATTGCTCAGCTTAACAAACACATAAATATGCATTACTTCCTACTGACAACTGTTTGCTATGAGTAATTCAATTGTGGGCAGATGGCAGCTTGAGCACACTGGAAGATAAGAATCATCCATCATTCACCCAGGGAATCAGATCAACAAAATCAGTCATTTCTACCATTATTAATGGTTTACCACTACTAAAAATGAAGAAATTTAACATTTTAATTCTAAGAAAATTAATTATACAGCTTTAGGATCTGTGTTTTCTCATTTATAACAGATAAAATATCAGAAAAATATCAGAATCATGGTTATTTATTATTATTTTTTTCCCCCTAGCAGCTCAGTATGGTAGTTTATTCAGATTTTCAGTCATTGTCTATGGCCTGAAACAGTGCAACAGCTCCCTGTTGAGCTCCTACTGTGGCATATTTTTCTACATTTATTTTCTACCCTGCTGTGGTTTCATTTATCCAACATTGCTTTAAATCTAATTTAATGAGTGCATTCTTTGTTCTGTTCACACAGCCTATTAATGCTGCATGTTTCTTTTTTTTTTTTTTAAGTATTATTTCCCACTTGCATTGTGTGACAGTCCTATATTTTTCTCTGTTACCAGAGTCAGTAATGTGTTGTTGTGTTATTCAGAGGACTGCAGATGTACCATTGTATGAGTGGATGTGTGTGTCTGTGTGTGTGGATAAACACGCTGATGAACATGACAGTTCATGATTTATTAATGGTCCATACTT
Organism: Siphamia roseigaster; assembly: GCA_029814505.1. Classification (NCBI taxonomy): domain Eukaryota; kingdom Metazoa; phylum Chordata; class Actinopteri; order Kurtiformes; family Apogonidae; genus Siphamia; species Siphamia roseigaster. Next base: position 11,501,209 of record JAPTYR010000006.1, on the reverse strand, counting down.
TTCTTATTTCTTGGGGACCAATTATTCCACTCACTGGGACGAGCATGCATGAATCACACACTGGAGTTGCCATTAACACTGTATCACTAAACTTAAAAGAAGAAGTTGTACATGCTAAGAGAGAAGACAGACCGAATTCACCCTCCTTTTTCTTTGAACATCAAAATGCACTTTGCTTTCTTTCAACTCATTTTGCTCAGGGCAGCACAAGACTCTGTGAGCATTACAGGGATACAACCAAGGAAAGGATCCACCTCCACACAACGAGCACTGAACATCAATCAGCATTTAAAGTGATCTTTGACCTTAAAAAGCAGGAACTGTTCCAAGATTCCCATACACCACATGTTTCGAAAGCACCAATCTATCACTGCAAAACCACTCCTGTACAATACTGTGCTGCTGGTAGTGCACCTCTGTACCATATGAGGGAATCTTACATTGTGTTTTCTTTCAAATGGGAGTTTATGATTCATTTAGACTCTAATGTACAACCTTTGTAGTGGTTTAATGTCTTTTATTTATTTATTTTTTTCCGATGCTTGCTGTTTTAATTGCCCCTCTGGGACAAATAAGGATTACTGAACTGAATTGAACTGTTGTCTGAATTTAGCTTTCTGCTGTTTTAGTTTACTAAACACTGTGTGTTGGTGGTTCAGTGGTAGAATTGTTGCCTGCCACACGGGAGGACTGGGTTCGATTCCCGGCCAATGCACTGTGAACTTGTAAGTCGCTTTGGATAAAAGCGTCTGCCAAATGCATAAAATAAAAAATAAAATAAATCTGTGAAGATGGAAAAAGTTTGTTTTAAAAATGCAATGGACATTAGTTATGAATAACAAAAAGCAATTTTCTTAGTAACAAGTAACATAAATTAAGAACATCTGGTATGTGGAAAAAACATTTCTGTTGAAATTGTTAGTCAAACATATACTTGACCTCTAACCATCAGCCCACGTATTCATTCCCATGCAGCAACAAGTTGTAATAAAACAATCACCACATGCAGCTTTGTCCACAATACTTAACATCTATCTGACAAAAAAAACCTTCAACAGCAGCCAAAATACTTGAACCTGTAAAGTCAGACATGGAACGAATTAACTCATTTATTTCCATTAACTTGCATGCAAACTTGTAGGTTTGTTCTCTCATGTTCATTGCAGTAACCCAATTAGTTAAGACATTCTCCCTCTGCGATGAGTTTTGTTCTATTAGGCCAATTTGGAATGTAGATGGTATTTCTTTCCTTTTATTTTCCAGGGTACTCTGAAGGTTTAAAATGTTGTTCATCTGGTAGATATTTATGTTTAGATGGAGAGATGGATATTTTATTCATCCCCTCAGGGAAATTAGGTTGTCACACGGCTCACAGAAATACACATGCATACAGTGACTGAATAAATAGATAGATGTGTTATGGATAGAAGTGAGCTAAAACACTAAAAACAGCCTAAAAAGCAGTTTAAAAAAAAATATATATTTAAAAAATCAGGTTAAAAGACACAGGTGCAGAGTGGGTTGCAATAGTAGGGTAGGGTCAGTGGTTGTGCTGGCACCAGAGTCTGGAGCCTGGTCATTGACCCCTGTCCACTACTGCCCTGTTAAAAAGCCTGATGGCCGTGGGGACGAAGGACCTCCTGTGGCGCTCAGTCCTGCAGCGCCGTGAGCCGCACACTGTGGCTGCTGCGCTGCCTCATCGGGGTGTGGTGAAGGGGGTGGGTGGTGTTGCCCAGGATGTCCTTCAGTTCAGTCAGTTTGTCTTTTAATCTGGACAAATTATAGATGATTTGCAATATTGTGGCTCTCAGAACAAACCTTATTTATAGAGCTTTTTTTTTTTTTACCCAAGTATTCTATTTTGCAACATCAGTAAAGCGTAACAAAATGCAAAGGTGTCAAATGAATTATTTATATAAAAAGGGCTAGAAAGGAAATTCAATCAGGTTTAAATTGGTAGCACTTGTTAGGTATTTTTGATCTTTCAAAAATCTAAACCTCAATTAGACTAACACATGTTCCATCTGTGTTGCCATGGTAATGCTTCTCCCAGTATACATATTATATACATCCATGTACCAGGAGAATGTCATCTGAAAGCTCAATAAAACCAGTTGTCTGACAATAGTACACAATCCAAAACATAAGCACTTAAATGTGAAAATATGTAAAACAAGCAAACACTTAAAGACCAGTGTTTCATGAATAATTTAATAAAACTGACCAATTTGACAAACGTATCAGTGCTTAAGGTAACACAAAGCAGATCCAACTCTACAAATATTATTTCTCTATTGTTAAAACTCACAGAATAAGCCATAATCGTTTTTATACATTCTGTTTTACCGTTGCTCTTTTCTGATTATAACTTTTTTTAATATGAATGCTTCTGCTACAAGTTAATCAATAGTTTTGTATTGCATTAAAATAACTCCAACTCTAAATAAATGGCCCAGATTTCAACAGGTTAATTCAGTTTATTGCCCAGCTCTCGTCTGGATGTCTTTCAGCCTGGTCTTAAGGTTTTTGTTTCTTTATTTATTTTTTTAAATGTGTACCTCTTGTAACAGTCTGTGTGTTTGTGTCTTCACAGCTAATGTCATATGTGCAGAAGCTGATCACCAACAGGAAGGTGCAAGAACAACAGATGGCCATGGCCAAACAGGCCAGCTACCTGAGCCAGTTGGCAATGCAGAATGGCATGCTGGGAGGCCCTGGGATCAGCCAGATGGACCTGCTGGGACTCTACCAGCAGCTCCACGGCCTCGGCCCTCATCAGGCCGCGGACAAGAATCCTGGGCCCTCCAAGGGCCTGTAGGTTAGGACGGCTCCTCCACACCCTCACTCAGCTAGCCGGCTCCCAGTGGCCCAGTCCCAGCGAGGCCCTGTGGTCTATACCAGATGCATCACAAGACCACTTAGATCTCAAAGCGACCCGGTTCAGTTCAACCTGATTGAAAATGGAGCACCAAACAGAGGGTGGTGTACTTTTGAGATGAGGGCCACACACAGGATTGACTCTCGGTCTTTTATTATGTAGTTCACTGAGAGAAAAGGCAGTATGATGTAAAAAATAGGTGTGAGTGGGTTCGAGTAGGAAGTTAAACAAAAACAATGTATATACAGCCTCAATGTTATTCAAGTTCTATATCTTAATTTTTTCATGTATTTAAAGACAAACAAATCTACCCCCAATGCTTTTAGGCATTGTATCGTTTCCCCTTAAGAGGGCTTCGTTATTATTTAAAGTCAGTTTTTTATACTGTTTTAAATGCCTAACAAACCTGAGTGGGACCAGTGTCGATGGTGACAGGACTTGATGTAAAGCTCTTCATGATAGCAGCCCCAGTAGGTTCCTCCACCAACATCCAGAAGGTGTAGAACTGTTGGTGCTTCAAAGTCCTGCTCTTTTTTGAAGGTAGAATAAATTGATAAATCAACAAAAAAAACAAAAAAAAAAACAGAAAAAAAATATGGCCTTATATTTGTTTCCTAAAAAATGCAGTGTAAAGTACTAAAATTTGAGATTTGAGAATCTTTTCTATTATGCTTTTAAGTGTTTACATTAGTTGTCGCTGAACATGGTAATGGAATGCTTGTGTTGTTCAAAACTGCTTGCCGGTTCTAATTGACCTTTTTTCGTAACATCATTCACATTGTCACGTGTTGTCTAGCATAGCACTGTGCGTCTTGCTCATTGTTTATGTTCCACTTGTGTTGATCCCAAGCCAGGGGGTGAATGACTGGGTCTCCCAAAGCATAACACGTTCAGCCTGGTATTACTGGGCCCAAACTCGTACTCTTTACTCGTCTGTCAAAGTCGGGAAGCGTTTGATATGAAGTGAAGACTGGAGATCTTCGTACTTCCGGCTGACATGCATCTGCTTTGAGAGATGTGCCCTCCTAAACGCTGTAGGCGCAACAGGCAGGACCCCAGACCCCCCGTCTTCTATTTTGGCACATTCTTGCTTCTAAATGCTTAAAGTGGTGTAGCTGTTAACCATGAGGAATATGTACATTTCTCATGAAGAGGCGCCTGTTGTCTCTAGTTGGCTCCTGTGTTTGCACCACTTGTATTTCATAATTGTAGATTAACTTTTTTGCCCTCCTAAGAATGTTCTTATGTTAGCAAATACAACATGATTTGCCATGAATCTGATCTGCTATTATCTTGTTAAGTATTTAATATAACATTTAATAAAGTGACCAAAAGGATGAACAGTTTATTCAGAGTCGTTTATTCAGTGTGCTCTTTACTGTATTTGTGGTTTCCCCTTTTACACCTTTTATGATGATCAATATTTCTGTTTAGGTTCAAAGGACTTAAGTAACATAGAGGAATGATTTTCATCAACAAACACTTTTTTTTTTTTTTTTTTAAAGATACTAAAATTTGACTTTGATATAATAGGACTTGTGAAGTGGCTTGAATGTTAACATCAAATTATTAACTCATTTATTTGGCACGTCTCTACTGCAGATTCTTTTTTTTTTCTACCCTCTGGCATCTGCACCGCTACAGACATGTTGGCTGATATTATTTGATTTAATGATTGCGCTGCTTCATTCAGGTTTCTTGTTTATTCTTGTTTTCTCGTCAGACAATCAACAAATCAGATAGTGGTGGTTTGAAGTAAAATAAACAGTGGGAAATCAGATAACTCTCACATCCTGATGCGCTGTCCCTGCATTTCACACAGTGCACTAAGTGCCTTTTGTCCCACTCTCTTCCCTTCAATCTGTCATCTATTTTTCCCTCTCCCAGTATTGTTTTCATTTCTCAGTCTGCCAGGGTTTTCCCCTGCATGTCTTTGACTTTTCCATTCCCTTCCCCCAGGGGAGCTTGCTCTCACAGCTTACAGATATCTGCCAGTGGAGAAACATTACAACTATTGCAGATGTTGAAATGTTGATCCCATCCCCTCTTAGCCCCAGATTACCACCGCTCCAGGTTTGCGGCACGTCCACGCTGCTTCTCTGTGTGGCAGGCAGCTGTTTCTGTCCATTGAAAAGGCCCAGTCCACTGTAGTGGGGTCAGTGAGGCCCCTGCACCCGTGCCCAACCCATGCTGATGTGTAAAGCCAATTAGTAGTCGGGATCCAATTGCATAAGGAATCTGATTTGATACGGTGTATGTAGGCCGACTAAGGCCTTATGGAGACAGAGAGGGTCTGTGCACATTAGTCTGTAAAGGGTTTATGAGGGTAAATTGCCATGAGATTGCATGGGTGTTCACCTCTGGGAAAATATCTGCTGCATCTGTCAACTGCTTTGTCAGGATGTTAAATCAAAAATAATGCTTCAAGTTTATCCGCAGGTAAAAGAATATACGCATGATTTTTAAAAATGAAACCCGAAGAAATGCGGCATTCACATACAATGTTTTATATCTGGGTTTAATTGGTACATCATATTTTTATCCAAGCAAAAATAGTCTCACAATGAATTCTCGATAGCAGGACAATTTTATTGTCATGTTCATTGCAGTTCTTCATTTTTTTTTTTGTTTGCTTTTTTTTTTTTTCCTTTTTGGTGTAATTTCAGTAGAATCTACAGTTCAGATAACTTCAAGTTCATTACAAAATAAAGTCTTTGCAATAAATAAATATATAGATTTATATTTATACTTTATATGTAGAAAATAAATATATTGTACATCTCATAAATAGGATCACCCATATGTACACCTCAGCTGCTTGCATTTTTAATAATGTTCTTGACACTTTGAACATTACAAGTCACCATCCTTTTAAAATCCATCAGTTAATTCTTTACAACCGTGGTCAGAGAAGTGCTTTTGTCCCAGGCTTAGTCACCTTTTTTTGTCATTTCCTAGAAGATAGTGCTAAAGATGTTTAAATGGGAATGTCATCAGATGAAGAAATCAAATGATCTTACAGCTGGGACCGGGCATGTGCACTCGGTGCTCTTTCATTAATCCCACATTCATTGGAGAGATTTGGTTCCATCTTCACCTTTGAATTGTAATAATTCTTAATAAAACTCCAGTTTGGCCATTACAGTTTGTTCTCTGCCTCACAGACATTCCTCTCATACTCTTCAGTATCTGACATTACCAACTTATCACTATACATGCTCTATCTCTGACCATCCTATTTATCATGAATGTGGAATGTGCCCTCTTTTACATTTCATGACCATTTCTGTGTCATCTGCAGTGCTCTGTCATCCAGAGCTCCTAAAAGTCTTTTATTCAATGTAACTCACTCTTTTTCATAGTTTGTAATAGTCAGCCATTCACGTTCTTGCCCACAGACTTAGTGCTACACAAAAAAAGATGAAGGGGGAAAAAAAAAACAAGGTTGTGACTGCAGCTGTCGTTGCGTGTCACTTCGATACGCGTCTAAAAAAAAGTGGTTATTGAGAAAACATGGCACCTGATTTTAATTTGGCCCATAGCCGGCAGTCATATGGGCCTGAGGCCACCGTCTCCATCAGTTTTGACCTCCTTTCTCCATCTCTGCAGTGGTTTTACAGGATAACTTTCTCTCCTCGCTAAGGTCACAAGTCCTCTGTAGAGGCAGTGAGGCTTCATCCATGGACATGCACATTGTTTATGTCAGTGCTGTATGTGTTTGGCCCAAGCACAAACGCAGTGGCCGCAGGAGGAGCCGACGAAAGCAACAAGGTTGAGAGGGTAAACAGTTCTATACCAGTTTCCAAAGATCCACAACAACTGCTCTCTCTTTTTTCTGTCCCTCCAAGTGGAACCACTTGTGAGGTGAGCACTGGTCACCTGTACTGGAATAAGTCCCGGTATGCCTGAGGGATCTTTTCAATCTCCACTGGCCTGGGTAAGAAGTGGGTGAGTTTCTGGTGTTTTTTAGTCCTGCCTCCTTCCCTGGGTGAGCCATCCTTGTTTAAGGCCACATAGTAGAACCGCCCTGTGTCCGTGTGTTTGTACAGAGTTGAAGCGTAGGTGTTGTACCAGTTCTCCTCAAACTGCTCCCTGAACACACATTCTGCTGTCAGCTTCTTCTGCAGGAAAGAAAGCAACACATCAGTCACATGTTAAAGCACTGCTCACACATTTAAAAATGACTGAGTAGTGAAAAGCTGAGCTGGATGATGGTGCTAAACAGACAGATTCTCCTCTTACTGATGAACTGGTTAATACATGCCACTGGCTAATCTGAGCAGTTTTTGTGTTTGGCCCACGAACTGAAATGAACCAGTAGAAACGTATTTGAGCAGGTGCTCATTATGACAAAAGGAGGGGGAAGTCATTACAAGCAGCTTTTCACTTTACACCCCCCACTCACTCCTTAGACCTGTTAACCTCTCATTGGGCACAGAAAACTATTTCCTTCCCTCTGCTGCAACAGTGAGCACACACACCCAGTGTTGGTCCACCCTCACTGTGGTGCACACACACAGCCTCAGCCTTCACTGACACCACAGCATGAGCGATGGCTGTGGGTTCAGCAGGTGAGACTGTGCTGGCTGAGTGAGTGTGTGAGAACAATAAGAGACATCAGGGTTAGAGCTGCTTTCTGCCAAGAACAGTCAGTCATGCAGCAGTTCTGCAGCAATGCCTGCTCCTCAATCTGCCTTCCAGCTTCATGCATGTCAAGGGTATCACCACGATGACCGGGAGCCAAAACTGAACACCGTTTGAGGATGGTGTGTGGGGGACAAAGGGTACAAGGTTGGCCCTGATGTCCTTTCTGGACACTTTTCTCTTTTGTTTACTTTTTTGGCTATGAATACAGGGTGGCTTTAAACAACAATATTAATGTTCCTGATCAGTCTAACGCTCCCTTCAACACACTTTACAGTTTAAGAAAGTGTTTGTGCAAGAGTCTCGGTTTTTATTCCAGAAGCAATTTTGTTGATTGGCTGTCAGGCTGTGCTTGGCTGCGGCTGTGTGGTGAAGCTGTTGTCTGTAAACACAGCCTAAGGGCACATGACTGGGCCAGCTCCATCCGAATACACACAAACCTCATCCGATCAAAAGCTCGTCAAGGTCTGGTGGTTGTGGGACGGAAGCACCCTTCTACCTGTTACCCAGTTTCACTGGCGGCTAGTTCCTCCCCCCACCTAAAGGCCTCTCAGGCTCAGACAGATATGTCTGCATCTCTCTCCCTCTGTCAGTCAGGTGACTCAGTCAGGTGTGCAATTATCCCCACCCCCCAATCACTGCCTCCCGCAATCACTTGCCCCCCTCCTCCCAGGGTCAAAGCTTCAGGATGCCAGACTCTGATAGCACACAGTAACAATATCTGCACTTTCAACACAATGGCCGTACTTAAAAGTAGGCTCTATTCAGAGCCGGGGGGGAGTCCAAGCCCTGAGAGGCCCTCAGGTAATGCCCTGGGACACCTGATACATGTAACCCTCACATACTTCCCCTCCATTGTTTTTATCTCTTTCCTTTTCCCCTTGCTGTCCCCCGATATTAGGCTTTTGTGAGACAAAGTCAGCCAAGTTACAAAAACAAGATGTACCACTAACAAATGTCTTCTTTATTGAACTCCACAGTCTAAACTTGAATCCAGCTGCACAGGCAGAGGTAATCTAAAAATCCACCAAACACCACACATCCAAAGTGACTCCAAATGGCCCCGTGTCCACTTTAGAAAAATATGTAAATATTTCTGCATATCTGAGGAGAGAATGAAGAGGTTGGTTTGCTTTCTACAGCTCCAAACAAGTCTGAGGTAGATCTTACTGCTTTTTCTTGAATCCCTTCACTTTAAAGAAAAGTAGAAGAAAACATATTTTTCCTCCTTTTCTTTGCTTCAGCTGGAGTTTTTGGTCTAAACGTCCACACGGTTTACTGGACCTGCTATCTAAATGCATTTACATAGTCATTATACTAAAGAAAATCAGCAGAGTAGGAGCTACGACACTGAGAGTGTGAGAGTCTGTGCGAGAAACACATACTTGTTTTGTCTCATGTGGTTTTCCCATCTGCTACGTATGAGAACCTTGATAACAAATTGACTCCCAGATGAAAACCTCTTTCCAAAAGGTCAATACTGACTTATAATGCAAAGAAAAACGTTATTCATTTGCAAATCTAACACACTCAAACCCAACCTAGTTGTGAATGAGACCATGGGGTGGATGGTGAGGGCGGGGTTGGAAATGGAAGGAGGGTTTTGACTCACCGACCCATAGAGCTCTCCTTTCTCATTCATGCCGAGGTAGAGTCCAGCGTCCACTCCTCTGATGCTGACCAGACCCACTGCCAGACTGATGAACTCCAGGATACCTGAGGTCAAACACACAGCACACCGCTGGTCAGGGAAACCCACAAACACACTGTAAGCACTTCAAGCACACAGCCTAAACAGAACCTGCATGGGTTTGACGGAAAATAAAAGATTATTTTTTTACTCTGTGTTTGACCCCTCTCCTCAAATCAATATCACATTATATCATATTGAAATTTCCAGTGTTCATGCAAAGACAAAACAACTCACACTAAATACTCAAGGCTATATGATAACTCTTAAGAGCAAATGCACTGAATAGAATTACAGGGTATGAGTTCTAGTGCAGATAGGTTTCTCTTCTTTTTATTTAGTCTGACAGGTTGTGGTGTCTATAAATGTCTTTGGGACTTCCCAAACCAACTACTAATACAAAGTGAGGAGTCACTTTTATGGAGCTCAGTTGTGGGGTAAGTTGTTGGGTGAACTGCTGACTCACAGGAAGTCCCAGCAAAAAGGAACATTCACTTCAAAGAGGAGGAAACAACCGGTAAAATTAAAAGCCATGGGCTGTTGTGATGTCGAGGTTAGTCAGAAAGGATCTGGCTGCTCTGACTGGCACAGAGGCCGCAGCTTCCAGCCACCTGGTCCCCATCTCTCCGACCTCAACTGATGCCAAAGGATGACAGAGAAGATCCCTTTAATTTTTTGTGGGGGGAAAACAGTGTGTTTCATATCCCTTTAATCAAAGCCATGTCTCCCTCGCAGCTCTGACAAAGACCTTGCATTTTAAGGCTAAGTAAAGCCAGAAACAAACACGCGGACCACCCATCCCAGTAAACCGGCTTATTTTGGCTGTAGTCTGAACATTAAACCGTCCCTGAATTCCGCAGTGGTCATGCTTTAATTTAGAGTTATTCCGCTCTTTCCGCACCGAGAGAGCCGCTCTGCACCTGTGAGATGACTGCATGGCTATGAGGCGCGAGACATGTGCGTATCTGCCCTCTGACCTCATTTGTTTATCGTTCTCCAGCGAGCCGCACCTCGCTCCATTGACATTAACGCTACAAAGCCGAGCGCGAGCCCGGGCCAGCTTCAAGCGTCGCGAGAGGAGCTGTGCTTGTTTGCGGCTGAGGAGAGACACCTGCGGCCCCACGCGCACCGGGGTTAGGGTGGGG
>JAPTYR010000006.1:11119427-11134825 GCA_029814505.1 Siphamia roseigaster | reverse complement strand
AAAAAAAAAAAAAAAAAAAAAAAAAAAATCACATGTACATGTATTTTCAGGGCAAATTGTACACTGCAAATTAAATGTTTTTTGTGCATTAATAACTATACTGATGCTTATTGTTGGGTTTTATGTACAGACATTTATCGAGCTACATTATAGCAGATTATAAAAATGTGTGCTCTTTTACTTCAACAGCCACGACAACATGTTTTTTTTAAACTATTCCTACTACTAAAGTTTTTCAAATGTCAGTAGAAGAGTGGAAATATGAGAAGTCTTCTCACTGAGAAGAGATTTGGATACTCTGATATGTGACAGGAAAATGTTGGGTGGAAAAAGAGAGAGGGTGCTAAAATGAAGGAGGAGATTCTGGAGAGGAGAAACAAGGAAAGTAAAGATACCTCTGTGTTGGACACTTAGGACGAGCTCTGGCTCCACCAAGCGTAGCGAAATGGAGAGAACAGAAAACGAGTGAGAAAGAGGAAGAAACAGAGACAGAGGGATAGAGAAGCCACATCAAAACAGCTTTAATTGATGTTACCAAAGAGTATCATTCACCAGAACAGAACAGATGCGAATGGAGTTAGATGGCAAGCCCGGACGTGAGACCCACTCAGGTAGGTGATGGTTTTATTTTTATTTTGGTTTCATTTAAATGTATTACATGTACATCTCTGCTGAGAAAAAAAAAAACAAAAAAAACTGGCACCCATCAAATATGCGAAAAGAGCTGAGCCAAGTAATACTGAACTTGATTTATCGAAGCCTGACTTTGCACTTCTGGAACTCTCAAATTAGGCCTGCAGTTTAGGATTCAAAAACCCCAGGCCCAAATAAACTATCTAACTCCACTGGTGTTGCCCATAATAGCTTAGATAGACTTTTACAATGAAGAGTCAGATTTTATAGCGTTGCCAACAGTGGCCTTATCTCTCTTATTTTTTGGGATGGCTGCATCCATCATGGTGCCATCCTCTGGCCAAAACGCTAAACTGCACTGTCATTATCCATTAATCCATGCCATGGAGTGAGGGAGTGAAAAGAAGCAGTCAGAAATATGGCAAGTCAGATAACAGTTCACTAACAAAGACTGTTCGTGCAGTCAAACCACACCATACATGCAACAGGATTTATAATCAGTTTAAAAAGAAATTGTGCCATATTATATACCTGTCTGCCATTTGAGGAATGATATAATGTCCATTCTTATGATCTAAGGAGAGAAAGAGTGGACCTTTAGATTGCACAATATGTCAGTAAGAAAAGTGGCTTAGGTTCATGTAAACTGAGGAAGTGGGTTACCTGGGCGCCGGCCACACAAGTAGAAGGCTAATCTGTCTGTCAGTTCGTACTGACACTCAACCAGACGCTCTGCCAGCTCTATATGACCTGCCTGCCTGTAACAGACACACAAAAACAGACACATGAAAAATAAACGACTGAATTGTTTTTGGTTTTTTTTTTTTCTTTCTTCATACCTAATTTTGAGGCTGGACGATATTACTTAGAAATTTAACTAAGTCGAGTCTATTGTATATTCAACTGCAGATAAATGCAAATATCTGATGTCACAATGCAGCAACCATTGCATTTTAGTCTTAAAGACATGCTGAAGTCAAAGACAATGCTGAAGTTTAAACCAGACATCAGAATGGGGATGAAAGGTGATTTAAGTAAGTTTGAGTGTGGCCAGAACGTGCCAGATGGACTGAGTACTGCAGAAACTGCTGATCTATGATCTGATTTTCCACACAAAACCATCTCTAGGGTTTAAAGAGAAGGGTCTGAAAAAGACAAATTATCCAGGGAGCAGCAGTTCTCTGGGCCTGTGGCCAGAGATCAGAGGAGATTGGTCAGACTAGTTCAAGCTGTTAAAACAGTGCAACAGCGACTCAAAAACCCACTCTACATAACAGAGGTCTGCAGAGGACCATCTCTGAAAACACAACACATGGAACCTTGCAGTAGCTGGGCTGTAACAGCAGCACACTGTATCGTTGGCCACTAAATTAGGTACATCTGGTACCAGCAGTGCATACCTAATAAAGAGGCCAGTGACAGTATTTTGGTCATCAATAACTAGTGAGAGGAATTTATTTGAAATGTTTCTTTTCTTCACTGCGACAATAAATAGACGATTATTGTCTTCAGGACCAAACATCATCTTATCTTAGTCTTTGAGAAACAATTTTCCCCACAATTTTTTATTACAAAAATAAAAATCAATGATTGACTGATCCAGAACATAATGAACAGAGGAAACAGAGGCAATGAAAATATTTGTTATTTGCAACCTTCGACAACATTGTGAGAAATAAGAGGAAGCAGATTTCTGGGATCACACATGAGCTGGAGGCTGGTGGTCTTCCAACAGAAATGTCTGTACATGTGAGTATTAATGCTTAACAAAAGGCTTGAAAGATGACAGCTGCTAAAAACAATATAACACCAAAGAATATGTCACAATACTTCAGTCATATGGAAATAGTGTTGTAAAGACCATTAAATCGACCACTGTGTTACTTTTTTTACCCCTTATTACTGTTTGTTGTAGTTACACACAATAGAGCACAGAGCTTTAACGAAGAAAACTATTTTAATTTGTCTTTCGTGCATGCAAGCTGAAAACAAAAGTGTAAATCATACACAGGAGAAAATAAATCTACTTTTCCTTCTTGTTGTTGAATTGTCCAGCCCTGCTTGTTTACTGCTTTGCCTTTTTCCCTCACCCCCCACAGGTGATTTTATTTAAGAATTAATATGTACCTAGCATAGTCCATGGGCGTGCGTCCGTTAATGTCGGGCGCTCCGGGGTCTGCGCCATACACCACTAGTAGCTCAGCTTGCAAGATCTGGCCTGCCTTGGCTGCCACATGGAGGGGGGTGGTTCCTTTTTCCTGGAAGGTCACACACAAAGAGTCAGGATGAAGCCTGACATAGAGGGCAACTGAACAGCCTGGTTAACTGCTGAATGGAGTGACTCAGCAAGCTGTTTTTTTTTGTGTTTTTTGTTTGTTTTTTTTACTGACCGGGTGGAAGAAGTTGGCCTGGGCACCAAGGGACAAAAGCCGGAGACACGTTTCTAAACTCCCTGTTCGCACACTTGAATGAAGTTGCTAAAGGAAAAAAAAATAAACAAAACAGAGGGAGGGGGATATGAGGAACGGTGGTGGAAAGATTACACATGATGGAGACAGATACCAGCAGAATCCCCTTATTACTCCAGTGGAACTCCACAGCATTAGAGGTTATTATTCCATCCTGCTGCGTCATTCAGATCACTTCCTGCCACGGGGTTTCAGCAATGCTTGAATAAGTGTGTGCGTGTCTGTTATGTGTGACCGTTTCCACTGACATCTACAAATGAAACATCTTTTATGCTTACATATGGAGTTCTGCAGGACTTTATGTCTATTCAGGCTAATTAACCTCAACTCATAACTTCTGGCCCCTCAGCTGTAAAATAAAAAAAAAAAAAAGCTGTCAGCCTTACCTTACTGAGGTCCTTGGTAGTGACGCCATCATCGTCACGGCAGGGCAGCTTGTGCACAAAGGCCAGCATCTGGTATTTGGCTCTGATGAACTCTGACTTAGTGGGGCTGCAAAGTGGAAGAGGGTGACATTGTAACCAAAGAAAGTTTTTGCAAGGATGTGAACAAGTACACAGTAGAGTGCTGTAACCCATCCTGTGACTGGCTGTACAAAAGGCCCCATGAGAGTATAGCACTAATAGGGAGGCAATCTATAACTAAAGGACAGCTGTTTAAAGGACATAAAGAGACAACCGGGTACGACGGCCATTATCTTCAGAAAGACTATAACATTCCCAAGCAGCACGTATAATTATTTCCCCCCAAGCCACACTGACTGGGGAAGATGTGTAGTAGTGTTGTTTTGTGTATTTGCAGTCTTTGTTGAGTATACTTACTGGACTTTGTCCTGAGGGTTGGGTTTCCTACGACCACTCTGCACCTGAGCAGGATCCAGGAGACTGTGTTCCCATATAGAGTTGGCCCCGTTACTGGCCAAGGTCTGAACCATCTGAAACAAAGAGGAGACGCCGTCCACCAAAATCCAGAGAAATTATTACTATGTCGTAGTAGTAGTTTATTCGCTTGTTAATTTCTAGAAATAACAAACAAAGAAGAAAAACAACGTACTCATTGTTCCATAAACAATGCAAATGAAAGGGTTTAGGCTGAAGTAAAACTTATTATGGGCTAACCCCATTTACATTTTATATATTGTTTCCACAAGAAAACAAACAAAAAAGTTCAATGTAATCGTTGCTAAATGTACAATCGAAGAAAATACATATTTAATTTTAATTCAGGTAAATCATGGCCGAATCTCAACTACCAAAACTGACCCTAGTCTTTTGAACAAGTAATTTCTTTAGTCAATCTTGAGTTTTATATTTTTTAATAGTTAATTTGTACATCTTTCTACAAGTTTTAATTGTTTTAGGCTGTTTTAATGCATCTTCCAGGCCATTCCGCAGATTAACCCCTCTAACAGAAATACACCTACATTTTTTTTTTTTTTCATTCTTGCGTTAGATTTTTATTTTTAAAATGCTGGTTCAAACATCTCCTGGATGGAAGTCATTAATTATACACAACCTGGCCAAAAGAAAAGGTCACAACCAGGATCTAACCAAACAAATGGGTTACAACAGTGATTAATATGCAACAGGGTCAACAGGGTAATTTCACTGAAAACACACACACACACACACACACACCACTTTGTTTGGGAGCATAAGGCTTGAACTGTGGAGCAATGAAAAAAAAGCCATGATGATGAGAGCACACTGAGCCTTGATTACCCATCATGCCTTGTGCCTACAGTGCAAACCTGTGGGGGCAGTGTTATGATCTTGAGTTACTTCATGTGGTCACTTCAACAACATTACTTAGTGAAAAAAACTACTGAAGTAAATACTTTGACACTGCATAAGCTAATCAAAATATTGCTACAGAAAATATCATAATCAAGAGTTAAAAATACAGTACGTTTTGGGCCAGGTAAGATATATTGTTAAATAAAGCCAGGCATTAAATTATAACCATATTTTATGAGCTTGTCCTTTAAATGAACATGAAACTGATTTTTTTTTAATGCTGTAAGGCATTAACTGAAATAAAGACACAACTTCAGAAATGCTTTAATTACTAGTGTTGGCCAACAAATTACATTTTCATCATCACAAATTAAAAGACTACTTTAAATGTGATGAAATGAATGAGACATGCAGCCAATCAAATGAAGTCCCTGATGGGAGTCTATTTTATGACAACTGCAAGGCTAGTAAGATGATTTATCCAAGTTAAGGACTGTTCCCAGATTCCAGTCATCTGTGATGAGATTCTTCAGTTGACTGAGTTATGTGAAGCTGAGTATTCCTGAGGTTTTCTGTATGAAAGTGTACCATTCCTACTTCTTGATAATGAACTGAGGCTTATGAGAAACACTTGAACACAGCATATAATGCTCTATTATAGGAGGATCTGCCAGTGAAGTGTTTTTTTTCCCCTGTGGTTGAGAGACAATAACATGGCTTGTTGATGTATCTTATCTGTAACTATACATAATAGTTATTTTGGCTTATTGCAATTCATATCACAGAAGTAGCCAGTACAAGTTATTTAACAAATTATAAATGATCCAAAAGTATGCCCCCATGGCTCTATAGCATTTAATATGGATGAAATCGCTGCAACTTTCATGCGGGTTAATTTTGTGATCGGCAATTCAACTGACAAAATTCAGGTACAGCTCTATATGTCATATCTGCATTGAACAATGTTGACACTCACAGCAGATCGTGTTCTTAATTATAGTGAAATGTGAGCATTAATCAAAATAATGCACCTTTTGGTGATTAAACTGTGGTTGGTGCAGTTTGATGCAGAAAGATGAACTTGCACAAAGGTAGAGATGTAACAATATGAAAATGTCATATCATGGTTATTGTGACTAAAACCATCACAGTTACCATTATTATCAAGGTATTGTTGGGATTAGTATTTTATTTTTGGAAAAAAATTAAATAAAATACGCACAATGTACTTTCTGTTAGCGTTAACATTCAATATTAACATGTAAATATCAAACATATAAATGTGCATTAAAGATGGCACTTTATGGCCAAATTGTAGATAAGAACCAAGAATACTTTTCTATACATTCAGCGCTGAAGACTATGGTATATCTAGTTTTGCAGATTTAAAAACTGCTTCAGAGAAAACACTTTCATGTGCCTTATCTAGAAATTAAATGTGCCTATAAAAGCAACACTAACATTTTAAACGAATTAACGTGGCAGTAACATTATCCACATTAAACCTTAGTGGGGGGGTCCGTTACCTTCTGCTATGTTTTCAGAGGCCAAACACAGCAAACTACACATGTGCACCTGGAGTGTGCTGCTGCTTCTCCAGGCAATGAGCAGCAACAATGGGAGTTTTTCAAAGTGTGGTAATTAAACACACTTTTAATGATATTTAGAATTTTAAACAGTAAGACTAACTGTCGGGAATTTTACTGCGGTTGATCAGTATACCGATCATCATCAAGGTGGACAGTGAATTCAACACTGTAGGGAAAGCTCACTTTTTGTGGACAAAGAAACAGCAGCTGGGGAAAGCAGCAGAAATAGATTTGCATCTTCATTGCTGAGTCAGATTTCTGTGCTGGCCTTCACCTGAGGCAGTATTCCTCCAACCTCGTGTAATGAGTTTGTTTTAGTGTTCCAGATGTGTAAGTATTGCACCCAGACCCAGCCCTTCCCTGCTCCCGTTTCCCTTTGCATTACTGCCCATTTTTCAACCTCACCTGCAGCAGAGCGGGAGGCCAGCCACTGTGTCTCAGGTGCTTGACGATAGAAATATGACGTCCTAAGCTGCGATGGACCGAACAGCATTCATCACAGATCAGGACTCCACGGTTGATGCTGGTCCAGCCCGGGTCTGACAGGCAAAAAATAACAGACGGATAGAATTAGTAGTGTTAGAAATAAACTGTGTGATGGTTATCCTTTCTAAATTGTAGTTTTATCCAAAGTTAAGCTAAACATATGCCTCCTTTTTGTCCACGTTTCTTAGCAGCAAACCCACAATAAGATTTCTAAGATGTGGATATACAGAGATTAGCATAAAACACAGTAATCTCAGCAGCAAGGCTCCAATTAAATTCACAAGGGTTCCACAAATGAGTGTGTAATTGCTCTGAACAATGCACATTAAAATAAAGCTGGGTAACAACTGAGGATATGTGATCTTTGGAATGAAACAAATGTCTGTTAACACCAAATGGCATTAACCAAAGAAACTCATAAACAAAACACTGCCTTCGCACCAGACTGCCTTTGTGACAAACAAATTGCAGACTCATTATAGTTATTTGATATGGTTCAGTATTACTTAAGTATTCACTGTCGCAGAGATGAAAAGTGAACTTTTTAAAAGTGTACCTGTAATTAAATCTCCATGTCCCAGTATATATACATAGAGAAAGGAGATATCACATGGTAATCCTGATTTATGGGCCAGCGTTATGTGAGGTGTTTTGAGTTTTACTACGTGGAAAAACCAGATACTGACGTACGGCTGGGATTACACAAGTTTTAGCTCACTTTTCTGTGACCTTTCTATGACCAGTTTTACTGTACATCTTAATGTACAGTAAAATAATTCCTATCGTCCTGTGCAGTTCAGAAACTTGAGTTAAGAAATGTGCTTATATGAAGAGCTGAACAATATTCAAATCACCTCTTTGCAAAAAATGTTATTACAAAAGACAAGAAGTATAAGACAAAGAAATTCATATTACATTCAACTCTACATATTTAATATTACTCATGTACTGTACACTAGGGATGCTCAATTAATAGGACTTTAATCATGATTACGATTTTGGCTCCAGGCAA
Organism: Siphamia roseigaster; assembly: GCA_029814505.1. Classification (NCBI taxonomy): domain Eukaryota; kingdom Metazoa; phylum Chordata; class Actinopteri; order Kurtiformes; family Apogonidae; genus Siphamia; species Siphamia roseigaster. The sequence continues at coordinate 11,126,901 of JAPTYR010000006.1, read as the reverse complement.
TCTCAAAATTCATATAATCAAGGAAAAATGATTATTTGGCATTTCCATTCTGAGACTTTGTTGAATGTTGTGGCAGTGGACACAAATGTGAGAAATTTTATTTTGGACCTATTTATCAAACTATTTATTTGGGACTAATTTACTCAAGTACATCCATTTCATATTGTATTTCTTTTTTTTTTCTTGTTTTCAAAGAGTGCACGATAACAGTTTATTTTTTTACTACTACATTACAAGATATTTTTATATATTTGCCAGGTGAGGTTTTTTTGTATTTAAATATGTTCAATAAATGCTGTTCCAAATTCAAAGACATGATCGTGTAAATAATCATGAGTTCAATATTGACCAAAATAATCGTGATTATGATTTTTTTCCCCCATAATCGAGCAGCCCTACCGTACACGCAAAAAGCTATACTAAAAGCATTTCTGAGGGTGAGTCACATCTGAAAAATCCAAACACTACTTGGATCTACTTAAGTACTCTGAGGTCTGTTTAATGTGATCAAACAATGTTGTCTATAATTATCTGAAGAACAACATTTTTATACCCATTTCAAGCACATGAAAAAAAAAAAAAAAGAAATAGCCAAGTGTGACTTAAGTGAGGTTGAAAAGAAAAGCAGTTAATGCCAATGCTGATCTACGGACACTGGCAGACTCGTTGCATTGTCTGGGTCATGTTTACGCCCGCAGGACCCTGATGTGATGAGCAGCTAACAACTGACCCAGTGTGCACCATCCAAACAAAAAATATGCACATGCACACACACACCAATCTACTATCTGCATTAGTCACTCTCAGGCCAGGATAAAACTGTCTGGGCTTATGGTATTAATGAAGCTAAAATAGTCCATCATCTGATGAACTGACATGCTGCAAGTCTTTGCGCCAACAGAAAAAGTAGCAGCAAATTGCACAATGGCTTTGGTAAGAGCAATAGCCTAGTTTAGAACAGTAGTCTGTAGGTTTTAAAGGCTGGACTGCAGCAATTTAATTCCTTAATCTGTATAATAAATATAAAAACTCCCACAGGCTATGCTATCTGCTTGACTCACTGGATCAATATAAAGATATGCCATTAAGCTATTAGACCTGAATAGACTACTGGCAGAGGGGCATTGGCCAAATCTGCAGCATGACATAATTTCGCCAAAGTCGCCCTACAAATGTAAGGGCCTTATCATAATCCATCCATTTAGCGTTGACATTTATTAGCAAAAATACTGTATGTGTAAATAAATGTAGCAGAATGTGTATAAAGGGATAATAATAGTAGAAAACAATCAATACATCCTGATCGCACAATAATGAATGTTTTTTGCACAATTCGCTACAACCTGCAAAAGTCATGTTGCTCTTGTTGTTTTTCTTGGCTCAAAATGTGTGGGAAGTGGAAGCATTTGTATAATGTATTAGCTCTTAAAGAGGATGAAACCTGTTACTAGTAACCTATTTTTGGAGTTTATGTTATCTTAGGATTCATTAAATTGACATTCATGATTTTCTTCAAGTGAACAGGATCAGGAAATGAGTGATTGCGGATTTAACTGATTGTCTCATTATTTCCCATCATGTAGGGAAAACAAACAGCAATATCTGATGGGAGACAAACAGAAAAAGGTCACTGTTCCTAAAACCTTTTGCACCCTACAATGAATTAGAATTAAGAACCTCCTTTCTGCAATGGTCAAATAATATCTATTATTATATAGAATTTTCCAAATACAGTTACAAATAACAGAGCATTTGCAGAGGGCAGTGCTCATTAGAAAACTGAGGGGAGGGTTTCTGTGAACAATTCTAGAAACATTTGACTGATGTGGCCACCTCTTCATTTTCTATAAAGAAAAAACCCTGGCAAATATATGTTTTTTGCTTGTTTTTAAGAAAAATGTACAACTTATCGACCGATTTGCAGTGTGAATTTTTCGATGTAACTCAACCTTGAGCATAAATCCAAGCACAAGTTAAAAAGATAAAACCGTCATGCTCTCATTTATTTATTTATTTTTTAAACACAGTAATACTAAAACATCCCTATAGACATACAGGACATCTAACAACCGACTTTTGTGCTTATATAGTTAAGCAGGCTGATGATGAGATTGGGATTTGATTAATTGTGTAGATATACTCAGCACTTAAAATCTTGCAGCAGTGCACAGGTCGACTTAACAGAAATAAACATTTGTTAAAGTATGACACTACATATTTCATAAAAGAAGACAGCTGAGAAATCTCCAAATGCTTGCATAATTGCAGATTCTACAACAACTGCATGTGTGCTTAATAAAGACATGACAACATGATTCATTGTTGCTATAAACCGTACAGATTGCCACGGCGTGAAATTAAAGCCTCCTGAGGTTCGGTTATGACTGGGAGTTTGAGTCGTCCTTTGTAGCCATGCCATCAAGTTATCATCCCCTAGTATGACACAAACGCCTGGTAGCAGGGAGGTGGCCTGTCACCAGTGGCTAGGTCAGCCTTTTGCAGAGAACCCTGCGTGTGTGTGCATGTCTCATAAGGTGGGGCGACATGCAGAGAGCTGATAGCCATAGAGAATATCCAACTAGTTATGAGTAGCCACCATAAATGGGTTAGAATGTACATAAAATAGTCAGTTTGGCTTATAATAAACCAGCAGAAAGGACATTATAAATGCACTGTAACCTCAAATGGTATTACAATGAAAGCATCCAACTAATGTATGGAAAGGAACTGAGTGACAGGAGGAAAAACAAACAAATACTACAACTGTAAATGATCAAGTAACATTATCTAACATATGCAGTAATAGTTTCAGGTTGTAAATCAGTAGCAATGTGTAGACAGCAGCATTTCAAGAACTGTGCAGAAAGGCCTGCAAGCTTATGGACAGTTTTGCACAAACAATCCTACAAAAAGGGGAGCAGCTGTGAAGAGGGCAGCTGTTGTAACACATGTACACATGAATGGACGTAATCAACACACAGTCCTGGGTGTATGTTGTGCACCAAACTTCATTTGAAGCTATGTAAAGGTGAGGCAGAGGATGGCAAGACTGATTTAGCATCACCTCTGTGGTTCCGCCAAACTGACATGGGAGCAAAGGGGGTTAACTGACCAACAAATACGAATTAATGCAACATATATAAGTGTGGGGAAAAGTGTATATATGTTATTAGATGATAATTAAAGTGAGCACTATGTTATGGTGATCTGTTCTCTATTGGATGATTTACAGCTGATTTTTTTTCCAACAGTAAATTCCCTCAGCATTATTAGCTAACTTAACCTACAGTTCATTGAAACGCCTAAAAGATGAAAACACCGTGGAATAAACTGTATATGTGTGGTTTAAATAAGTTGTAAGTCAACTTTAAACATTTAACAATACAAGTAGTATACCGCAAAATTGCTAATAGTTGACGTGTACACTGAATCAGCTTAGCAATCACTTGCCGTGTTTAGCCAAAGTTAGCTACATTAGCTAACGAGTAGCTAAGCTAGCAACAGTGGCCAGGTAGACACTAGTAATAACGCTACAGCCAGGAGCTAACAGGAGCACAATGGTGAAGTATTACTAGGTTTGTAATGTTAGTAAAATAAAAAAAAATACAATGAGAATGTTACATACGGAAAATAAGAGACACGGGCTTGAAAACGTCTGCTTGTTAGCCAGGCTAAGCTAACGTGTAAAGAAGTCTGTCACGAAAATCAAAACAAACGTCTCTCAAAGTAGGAAGGCGACATAAATCTGACACTCAGATCTTTCACTGCAGCAAACTAACTGCCGCCTTCACACACGCTCTTCCTCAAATAAGCCACTCAATGGAGAACATTAACGTCGCTATTAGCTACACATATTTCCCGTTGTGATTACACGCCTATTTTTCAATGTTTATTTTGGGCCTAAGCGACGCTTGGAAGCCCTGGCCGTTTTCCTGCTCTGCGGACCCGCTGACAGTGACAGCAGTCTCGGCCCTGTGGTCCCACCGTGTCGCCCTTTCCGTGTATTGTTCCAGTGCTGCGGTTTGTCTGCTTTATTTCCATCTTTCCTACCTGGCGCACTGCAGTCGGCGCAGACTTCTGTCCTTTGTAGCTTTCTTGACATCTCGAAAGTGGCCCGAGAGGTGGATGTCGGCGATGATGTGGTTGTTCGCCCTTTCTCCCCCGAGCTACCGACGTCTGCCGTCAGCCGATGCGGCCCCTGAATCCCCGGAAGCCGGGTGGTGTGATCGGCTTTCCCGGCCAGCTGACAGTTGAATTTCCCGTTTTTTCCCCCCACCAGTCGCTTCGCCCACGTTTTCTAGTGGACTCCGAGAGTAGGGCCAAGTTCTGGGAACATAGTTGATCTACTCTATGCGCTTTGTGGAGCTCATACCGGACTCTGAGATAAATCTGTTCCCTGCATTGTCAACGACTCACCGAGAGACGGCAGCTCTCTACCTGTCAGTTTCCGCACACACACCCAACATCCATGCCCACCTATGGAGAGGTGAGGGGGGCAAAACATCACCCCGTTATTCCTCTAATAGTCAAGAGGTGATCAAAACCACTGGATCTGTTATTCACTGGATTTCAATAACACTATGTATTTTAACCACTGCAATTAGATTGGAATTTCATATTATATAATAATAATAATAGTTTAGAATGTCATATTCTGTAATAATAATAATCAGAATAATATTGTAACATCATAAATGTTGACCCACTAATCCTGTCAAGAGTTAATACATATAAATGCGTTCATATAAGGTGTAAATAAATAAGTCATCTTTTCTTAACCACCGTCATCTTCTATTTATCAATAAAACTCATGTAGTTTGACAACTGACAATGAATGGAGACACTTCTATGCTCAGTTGATGATATATTTTATTGGTGGAAACTCCGTTTTTTTCCCAATTTTTCTTCATTTGTTTGGATTTACTTTGAACTTTTAGCACCATTTACACGATTAGTAAATGAAACGTATGAAAATACCTGGAGAAAAAAAGCCAAATGCAGGAGATCGTTTTATAATAGATGGAGATAAATCACTTGGGAAAGACAAAAAAGAATAATTTGTAAGTTGTGCCTAAAATAGTTATGGTTCTTTACGGGTTAATAATCTTATTAGTCTGTAACGCACACATAAAATGATGAAGACCAAACAATACCATATGAAAATAATCTATACTTAGATCATTCTGTCATATTTGCATTGACTTAATGGGAAAACCAACAGTAAATTTTCAGTATATTCTTATTTTTTTTATTTATTTTTTTGGTTTGTTTTATCCACCCGTGACAGCGGATTGGCTGAGTGTGCGCACATTTCATTGCAGCTTGTCAACGCATCTTTCTCAGTCACCACCGGATGCGAGGAGAGGAGGAGGATAGATGTGTTAGAGTAGGCAAGGGAGAAGGAGAGAGGGAGGAGAAAAAAAAAGGAGGAGGACCGGGTGGTTAAGGAACAAAGGTGTAGCGTAATTTCCAAACAATCAAACGAAGGCGTTGTTGCTTTAGTGTGGATCTGATTCTAAACAGAGCCAGTGGGGAATCATCTGTTTCTGACGCGCAAGGCTCTCCCCCCCATACGCCTTTGGGCATGTCGCCGATAAAGGATGATAGGCTTCATCATATAGCGTGAATTAATTGCAAAGTATTCTTAAAATCCACAGTGAAGAAAGAACAGGAGGCAAACTATGATCCGAGGATGATTTCTGCTAAGAAAACTCCGGAGAAGAGTCGTTATCCTATCCACTATTTGGTGTGGCACAACAAACACCGACAGCTGGAGAAGGAGCTGGGAACAAACGAGCAGGTGAGACAGAAAAAAAAAAAAAAAAAGAGATCATCTTAGCATTCAAGAACAGGCCCATTTTTATCATTTAAGGTATTCAGATAGACGCATATGTGCATGCACCAACCCTGATTTTTAAGAGGAGGTGGTACATGGTGCCACCTTTTCCACAAACCTGCTCAATAATTGAGAATAGCGCAGTTAATTGCTGGTGTATGATGGAGAAAACACTTGTGGACACATCCTGAGAATAAAATCCTAGAGCCTACCACTGATCACACTCTTCATTTTCCTAGATTTTTTGAATTCACCTCCATGATGTTTGACTAAATATGTTAGATATCTGTCATTATTTAATCAATAGGGGTTCAAAAATCTTCATCTCCCCATTCAATTTTAATACCAGTAGGAAGTTGTAAGAGGAGTTAATTCCTAAGAGGGGGGGAAAAAAATCTGAGTGCAGATCCCTGCTATAGCTGAGCCTGATGGTGTTGCAGTGTGTATGTATGTTTGTCAGAGTCAGCGGTGCTTTATACCTGTGTGTGTAAGCACCATCATTGCGTTATCTACTCAAAAAATGTGGGCTCTCCACCTTCCCACCAGCCCCTAAACCATTTGTGAGTGGGTGAGACAATGCGGATACTGTGGCATGTGGGCGAACAGTTGCCAACCACCACAGTACATAGAGTAATGGAATCATTAAGGTGTTGCATTAGGCTAACAGAATAGATCTTTGTTGTAATCAAAAGCATCAAAATGATTCTCACCACCTGGTAAAAGTAGACTCCTTCAGCTTTGGGTGAAGCATCAGGCAGCATGGTAAGAATTACAATACGGTGTGTCTAAGAGAGAGAAAAGGGAGTGAGTGATGAGGTTATTTATGTGGCTCTGTTGTTTGTCCTGTACTGGGAGGTTATTAATCAAATGCTCTCAAATTCACACACTATAAGAAAGTCAAGTGTAAACATTTATTTGTAAAGAATCACAAATAAAATGCTCTAACTAAGGACGAAACCTCCAGTATCTAAAGAGTCAAAATATATTGAACGCAACCATGTATGTTCATCAAATCATTTTCAGACTTGACAGGTTTTCGTCGCACATTAACACGAGCTGCTAAAATAAGACTGAATTTATAAGCTAATGATGACAACTATTAGATGCTTTGCCATCATGAGCCCACAAAATATCATCTGTTATACATCTAACGCACAGCTATCCATCTGTCACACAGCCTATAAAGCTAATTATTACATTTCAACTGGCCTCAGGCATATTTTCCGGTTTTGCTATGTATTTTTAATATCTGTAACCTGTTTTTGTCAGTGCAGCCCAGTTTAGAGTGGCGTTCCCTCCCGAAGTGAAACTCTTCCTTTGTCTAGAAAATGTTCCCTTTAACAGTACCCCCCTCCAAAACTGTTGGAGAAACCCTCTTCATGTTTCTGCATAGTTCTCAGTAATTAATGCATATATTGTTGTTTTATTGGTGTCATTAACACAGTGTCTAAAGAGAAATATTTTTGGTTCCTTTGATGGTCTGTCTTTAGTTTGGGACACTGAGAAAATGGAACAATGTTTAAAGAGGTCCTTCAGCTGAAAACCACTTTGTGTAGCTCTTTTTACAATGTGGTAGCTTACAACAAGTTATTTATACACACAGCACCCCAAGAAGTGAAATTTGACCTAAATGGTGTA
>JAPTYR010000006.1:11006460-11020785 GCA_029814505.1 Siphamia roseigaster | reverse complement strand
CCTATTGTCTTCCACTCCCTGTATGCATTTCTATAACATACAGAAACATAACAAAAACAACTGTTTTATTTTGGTGAATGGGTAAACAGGTCCGTGTTCATGCATCTCTTCTTCTGTGGCGCCTTTTCAGTCCATCATGTGCATGACTTCACAAACACAGATGTTCATCATTAATCATCCTCTTTTTGTCCTCGACATGTTATATCCTCGCAGTTACCAGTGTGTCATTAGATAATCATTATCTGAAATGATGCTTTTACACCTAATGTGCTGTAATTTGCAACTCACATAATTTTCCTCAAACTGTGATAATTTTAAGCCTGAAGCCTTAATTTGTCATCTTCCTATCTGGCACCACTACACTGAAAACACAGCCAAGAGAAGGTCCAGAGGTCTAGTTTCCTGTCTGACATTTTGCATTGGAATATTCTGAAAGGTAATTCAGGATTTCTCCCTCACTGATACCAACAAGCGACTGCCTACACCATGTTTAGTGTAAAAAAAAAAAAGTTAAATAGAGTCTGTTGTAGTGAACTTTAGGAGTTGTCGTTGCACCCTGAAGCCTCTTGTATGACATGTTTATGTCAGCACTAGCAAACTATAAGACATATTGAAGTAAAGTTACAAAACAGGTTTCACGCTGCTCTGGATGCATGGATGGATGTATGCAGGGCTTTAGGGCACATGCGTGTAGAGCAGATATCATCATCATGCTATTTTTTGTGAGACCTCCGCAGACTTCTCAGTGTCTGGTAGTGATCAGACGGCTCTCCTGGTGTTCTGACTCTCTCCTGCATCTCCTCTTACACTGCAGGTGTCTTTTATTGAGCCAGCGGTGATTTACTGTACTCTGTTTTCCTGTTCGCTGCTGCAATCAGGCACCGCGGTAGTGACAGGTTAAAGCTGCAGGTCAGAACATTTTGCGTGCACACGCGCACAGTGGAGAACACAGTGTGTCTCTAATAGGAGGTCATTATCAGAGAGGTTCGGCTTTTAGAGGGAGGCAAAACAGCATATAGGTTTTTTTTTGTTTTTTTTTACTAGGTGAGAGGTTTATGGGGGCTCTGTGGGCAAAGCTCAGGTCTGAGGATGTAATATTATACAGTAGGCACACACATCACTAATCAGAAACACATTTGTCTTTTGTCACCTTCATTTTCATTCTTCACCAAGACATGTCTCTGATGGGAGAAGTAATAATAATAATAATAAAAGTTTCTCAAAGTCATAAGAATGATTGTATTATATGTTTACAGAGGTTCATGCCAGAATAAGTCTTTAAATGAAATAATGCTGGTAATCAGGGGTGTAACACCAAATTCTTGGCTCTCCACATCAGCAGTCTCTCTGGGCCCCTTCCTCTCTTGATCCACATCTGACACATTTTCTTCCAACATCTGCAAAGAAGAATATGTGGTGGTTGTAGGGTAGTCGCAACATTTAAGTACAAATAATCTGTGACGTGTCTATCATCGTTACCCACGCCAAGGAGGTGATGTTTTTTCCGGCGTTTATCCGTTTGTTTGTTTGTTTGTTTATATACAAAATAACTCAAAAAGTTAAAAACAGATTGCGATGAAATTTTCAGGATCGCTTGGGAATGATACAAGGACCAATCGATTACATTTTGGTGAAGATCTGGAAGAGATCCTGGATTCTGGATCACTTTGAAATTTTCTTCAACATTGCGGTAAATGGGGAATAGCAATGCTTGGCGGAGGTCTGCGCTCTCCGAGTGCTTTTCTAGTTATTTTACAGATTCAATGAAAATCAAAAGTGCATGTCAAATTGGTAGAAATCAGGCTAAAGCCACCTAAAACTGTTTACTTGGGGAAAATATGCTACTTTTTTTATCATTAGTAGTATACATTTGAGTTTCATTTTTATTTGATCAAATAAATATAATAATATGGGTCAAATTTATGTAAGTGTGATTTATAAATGGACAGTGAAGGTGTAGATTCCCATCAGATGAAACTTGTACTGAACAATGGTGAAAAGTGGCAACACCGTCACAGGGAGTTGGCCGATCAGTTGCACTAAACTTGAATATGAGTGGTTTCATAGCCTCTGGGGCTGGAAAATAAGACAAGTAGCCGACGACTGAATATGCATGCATTGAGCAATGGTGGGATTAGTAATCAATGGGAGCTGATGACATCAGAGCCACACATTAAATGTGCAATCAGTGAACTGATATGGTAATACTGAGTGTGCTGGATATATTATTGGGTTTTGTATTTCGTCTGATCCCTAGAAACAAGCTGCAGATCTAAACTTGGTGAACCTGGCCTTTACAGTTCATCAGGGTGTACTGTACACTTCTTTAGTTTCACTCAAGACAAAACTGGCCAGTGCTGCTTGACACTTAGACTTTCTGTCATCCCCGTTTTCAATGTAACTTCATATCCCTGTCCTTCTAGCAACCCATCTGCCCTTCCTCATTTTTGCTGAGACCGAGGATGAGCAGGAGGCGCAGATGATAGAGACAGAGGGGGAAAAAAAATCCCAATTGCATGCCTTGTGCTGAGCTTATTTCCCACAACCCATCCACCCTTGACCCAGCTCTGTTTCCACTCTGTGGCTTCCTCCTAACTGCATTCATCATCCTACTTTTCACTTCCGCCTCTCCTCTCCACTCATGTACTTGACAATGACCATGTATAGCAGTGCTACTGTACAATGTCATCCGTAATATAACACTGGTACTCTATATGTGCCGATGCTATGCACGTGCATGCATGCATGTATGCAAACCCACACTTTTCCACCTGCACACAGATAGACTAAGAAAGTGGAACCTAATCCAGAGTAAGATGGAAAGGTGGGAGGCTCTGTGCAACTTTTAAATACAATTGCTAAAAATAGAGTAGTCCTTTAAAAGTCTCAGCTATTGATAGAGAGTATTCAGAAGAGCTCAGCCCAATTACTGTACATAGTCCTTCTCTGACGTGGCGACTGCACACTAGAATACAACAGTCTGTGTGTACTTACAAACTGCTGAAAGCAACTTTAAAAAGACCTGATGCTAGAAACGAGGTCACTATATAATATATACTTTCGCTGTAGACCTAAAACAGTCAAATGGGTCCAATTTAACCAGGCTGCATTTGAAGCACATACAAATGTCCCCTGTGATTGCATTAAGTAGCCAAATTCTTGCAACTCAAGTTATGAATTTTTATGTATGTGTCCCCTGTATTATGGTGATCTCATTTTAAATTCACTTTATCTTTAAGAATCTCTTATTTTATATGCCCACCAGAGTAAAATTCACATCACATGTAAATACATTACACAATATGTGTTATGCATAATATTTGTAGCGGCTAAAGAATCGTCAAATGTTATAAATGAATAATGGTGAAAAATTGTTCATATTTGACAACAAGGAAAACACCACATCACATTATTTGAGCAGAAGTTAATTAAAAAAACAAAACTGGAGGGCTAAAATACTTGATTAAAAACTGAAAAAAGCATGACTGAAAATCACCCACTGATAATTTTAACCTGTTCTAGTAACACTCCAGTATAAACATCAGAACTTTATAATTAATTGAAAAATCTAAATTTTGGTAGTGCACTATGGCTAAAGGCAATATCAAATTCAAAGTAGGTACTTTTTTTTTTCATAAAGAAAAATTATATTTTGCAACTCGTGACTGAAAAATTACTACTCCTTCTAAAAATGTGATAATCTCTGTCAAAATAACTTTGAGATGACTTCTGCACATCATTCAGAGCCTATTAAACCAAGAGCGGGTCAGAGGGGTGAAGAGACACTGGTTCCACATGTCACGTCTGACTGATGAGTGAACATATCTAAAATTGTCAGCATCAGTCAGACTTCTACAACATCTGAACTTTACAGCTGAACTATTTCAACTGTCAAATCTATAATGAACCCATAGTAACTGCACCAACATTCTGTCCTTATGTTCCTCGATGAGCTACATCATGATTACGTAAACTGCCAAGAAGCTGAACGATATCTTTTTCATATCATGAAACGAATTTAAGGGGAGGGGGAATACAAACAGTACAGGATGTCATTTTTGTAAGAGGCTATGAAAATGGAGGATGGGTGATAAAGAATGGGGACCTGGTCACAGTGAGTAGCAGAGTGGGGCGGGTCATCTTTTGGCATTCAGCCACACCAGGCTTTGGGTAGAAGTGAAGCGGTAGGTACTTGTTAGGGCAACAGCCACAGACACAATCATCACTATGTAAGGACCACTCCACATACTGGGCAAATAACTGGGTGACCCCCACCCCCTCCTCTTGCCCATGCCCATATTAGTCACTCTCAGGAGGAGAGTGGGATAATTATAGGGCCAGGCTCTATGCGGGGCAGGCCGCACTAAGGCCATGTGAGTTTGCACCAGAGACAAATAGAGCTCAGGGGAAAGACACAGAGTTAGTGGGCGTTTGTGTGTGTCTACATGCACACAGGTGCATGCTGGTCATGGAAAATGTGTCACAAGCAGAGTACAGTGACAGATGGATGAGCTAAAAGAAAATGAAGTTCACAGTGGCTCATCTCCACTGTGCTCCACTTCTCAGTAAATATTGCCTCTCCTAGTTAACACTTTTCCACAGAAATACTGTACGTTCATGACAGTTCAGAAATGTGTTGTTGGGAAGCCAGGAGATGAGTGCAGTCAGATGATTACAAGAGGCAGACTGATAAAGAGTGAGGGAGATACAAGGTCTTTCATTAACGGTCACAAACGCTTGTCCGCATATGACCCATTGTTTTCAATGTGGAAGAAGGGCCTACTACATGTTTTCCTCCAGTTTCCTTGGAGCCCAAAGGTAGAGGCTGAAAACCCCAGCCGACTAAGTGAACTACAAAACACCTGACTCAGGCATGGTGCGCTATTCTGAGAAGATGAGGATTCAGAGTGCATTTTTAGTTAGTTTACGAAATTTGCAGACACAGATATAGTACAGAGATAGACTGACAAAACAGTTTTTATAATCCCTAATGGTCAAATGAGGTCAAAATCTCAGCTCATGCATATAAAAGGCAAGATCATCTTTTGTATTACATGAAACTAAGCCACATCATGTAGGTTACCGTATTTCTTTAAATAAAGAAACTGTAATGATAATATGGGTCTTAGATAATAGTCAGGCGTGGTTAACACAAATAAAAGCCAACCTTTAAATAAAGGCCAAGGGAAAAAGTACAACAGATTCTCCCTGTCATAGTAATATAATATTTCTTGCCAGTTCAGCATAATGTGCATTTGTACTGCTTTAATTTAATATGCTGCAAGTTCAAGTACACAAGCAATTTTCAACATTTTGTTGTTCAAGATTAATCTCACTCTTAAGTGTTATCATCCAATTTAAGTCACTGCTGGTATACATGTGATGATCTCCCTGCTAAATTGCATTTTGTAATAACAAGCAAGTCCTACAAGACTTAATTTTAAGTGCCAAGAGAACACCTTACAAATCAGCAAGTTCTCACCAACATGTTACTGGAAATGTTCCACTGTGAAACACTAGACACTTTATTTTGACACAAACAAACAAAGGGCTGACTATGTATAAAAGCTGCAGGAGCTGGAATCAGGGAGAGGGGGGAATATGAAAATATACAGTCCTCTAGGTCCAAAATATAAAAAAAAAAGATAATATTTATATACAAGCCATTTCATGCTGTAAATTCAAAGCCACTTCTTCAAGCTTCTGTGTTGAGACACAGAATACAGCAGTAGAATCACAGGTCACATCTGGCATAAGCTGTCAATCACATATTTAACCTCCAGCCTGTCTGAAAATGCTTATGATTAGACAAAATCTGGGCACTGTTTTCAACAGAACAGAGGCAAAGAGTAGACAATCAAACACCGCAGCTTTGATAGTGTAGTGTGTTAAAGCTGCAAACTAGACTTTGAACTTAAAAGATTGTATTCATTAAATTGAGAGTAGTAGACATTAAAGCCTACATCGAATAAAGCCCTACTATTTTCAGTGCTTAAGATAAATAAAGCCTCCATCTCTATTTGAGGAAATACGCCATGTGATAGACATAGATACCATAAGTAGTGACCTATATCCTGCAGTCTATCAGCATGCTGAGCGGGTAAAGTCTTTCCTACTTCAGTTTGTCACATTGGAGCCTTCTCTGTTGTCTTCCCAAAATGCACGTAGGATGGAGACACACACACCCTCCTCTCTCTTCCGCTGTATCTTGAAAATCAGTAGGTAACAATGGTGTTTTAGGTGTCATTTAGCCACAGGTAACACTTAAGTCTAGCAAGAGCCTGGAGGCTTGTAATTACTAATTCAAACCCTGGTTAAACATTAGTCCTGCTGATGTTAGAGTGCAAACAGACCCCCAGACAGACCTACTGTATGTACACAGATATGTTGACACAAAGGTTAAAAAAAAACTGTGCTGTGATGAGCATTATTCCGGGAAATGACAAAAACAAAACAATCATCCCCCTCTAGAATATGACCAACAAAAGAAAGAAGTCAGAAGACTCCTACAAGTGTAGCCCTGAATACCCTCTGAGTTTTTCCACACAAATGTCTTCCCATAAACTGGTCTTGTGCAAACTTGCATTAAAAAGACACATTTCCTCAAAGGCTGGGTGCAGCCCTATTAAAGACTAAATGTTCAGTTTACTCAATAACCTCACCACGCAATCATGTGTTAAACAGCTGAAACCAAAACAATTCTCATGCAGGACCGTAGCCCATTACTGACCGCACGGAAACACAACAAAACACGACCCACAAAAAGCAAAACACAGAAACTGAAGCAAAAAACCCCTGATATTCTAGGAAACTGAATGAACATTTACACTATCTTTTAATCCACTCATGGCAATTCTGTGTATTGATTTTTTTTTCTAATTGGCTAAGCTTATCAGAGCAGGTCTCATGTCACTAAAACAGTGCAGACTTTGATCTGTCCTGAAGGGCAGACTTGTCTTCACCACATGCATAAGACCTCCAAATCCTCTGACATCTCACAAGCAGAAGAAAGGCCCCAATGGATCATATTAGACCACTGCAATATTCATCAGCTGCTTTGCATCTGCATATCAGTAAGAGTAAGAGAAGAAAAACACTGATTATTAGATTTGGTTTAGTATCCTGAAGTGGGACAGAGAAGTGAAGGACATACATGGTGAATTCTTGTGTTTTTAGGTCAATTTGATCCCTGGCCAGTCCTGACAGTAGAAGCAGGGAAGTAGTACAGATTATCAGAGGTGTAGTGTCTTCACTATAAATTCTTAAGAAACTGGGTGTGATTTAGCTCAAAAATATGAATCATATCCTGATCAGCAGAATATTTAGAAACATAAATGGATGCCTTAAGAGCACCTGTTTGATCCTTAAATTAAAATTTCCATTTAATATACTTTTACAACATACCTTCACGTGTTAAAAAAAACTGTACTGCAAGTCCGAGGAAAAACAGGAATAATGATTTCTTTCATGAGGTTTTGCTTGTGTCACTAAACCAGGGCAGTGTGACATATCCATTCAGTATGTCTGGGCTTGTAAAACAGGTAGCATGATTCATAGTTAATACAGAGCTATTATTTCTTAGTAAGGTCAAAAAGGAGCCTGGGGATGAGTATGAGCCTGATACGTCACCAGGAAATATTCTACATTGATGTTGCAAAACAGTTGCATAAGTATCACTTACTCACAGAGTTAGAGGCAATGTTACAATATCACTGCCATGAATCAATACAGACACTGAAGGCTTGGATGAGATTAAAGTTCAACACATGCTGACTAAACGTCCCACCAGTAGAATAAGTACAGGCATATGTTCAGAGTAGACACAGTGGTTGATCTTATGCTGTGTACTACTTGCAAATGCACATTCACAGCAAACTGTCCACCTGCCAAGCACACCTCTGTGTTCACACTTACAGCTGGTTGATCTGATTGTTGGAGACCACCGCGTCATCGCTGAAGTAGGGCACCATCTTCGCCCCGCAGCAGGAGCAGAAGCTCACCGACGACGAGCTGTCGGAGCCGGACACCGCGCCGAGGGTCATGCCGGCCGGAGGGAGCGCACAAGGGGGACCGGAGGAAGAGGAGGAGGAGGAGGGTGTCAGGTGTTTCTGGTCCGAGGGGAAACTTTTCACTCCGTTCCCACAGTCATTTTAAGAAGTTACTTAGAATGGACGTAATACGTGACGAAATATTCCGGTAAACTGAGAACGTGAAGACAGATGTGTCCAAATGGGTGGCAATAAATTAAGTCTAGCACATTATGTTCCTGTCAGCAAAGCAGGACTGTCCGAGGTTTCTCAAGAAAGCGAAAGTGGTCCTCATGAGACAACTTAAAATATTTTAAATCGAGGGGTAAAAAAAAAAAATGTAAAGTTATAAAAACAAAACAATTCAGCTCCTGCTGCTGTACTCAGTAGGTTACTTCTGAGATATTTGACTTCAGACAAACTATTACAAGGCAAGTCATAGAGGGGAGGAGCCTAGACACGTGCTTTAGGGAAGAAGGGGAGCCAATCAGAACACGAAGCAGGAGGTCCCGCCCACGGCACCGGGCTGCAGTCTGCACGAGCCCCGCTCACAGCAGTTTGTACACAAACACAGGACGATGAGCATGTATTTAATACAGCAGGTGGTTGGACAGTTGAGCTCCTACTATCAGCCATCTGCAGTCTGCTTTACAACTGTCACATTTATCATATGGCAGTCAGTTATCCATCCATCCATCCTTGGGCTGATGTTCCATGCGTCTGAGTCCATAGTGATGATGTATTTATATACTGTGTGATGGCATTTGAATTTGTCCATTTGGGGATAAATAAAGCGATCCGTCCATCTTAGCCACACAGCAGAAGAGCTAACAGGCTAACAAACAACAACTTCTACCAGTCACTGTATCCAGCCCCGTTAGTACAGTGAGCAGGAAGTGCAAAACAATATTACCTTTACCTGAAACACTTTGACGAGTTTAACTAAAGCACTCTTAGAAACTTATAGAAACACTTTTACAAATAATTGAAAAACACTTTCACGTTTACCATAACACTTTTACAAATTAACCAAAACACTAACAAGTTTACAAACCAGTAGCATCACCAAGAGTATAAATACACTGAAACACAGATTACAGAGGATTTATCTGAGCTGCTCTACCATTGCAAACACCAGTGAAATGAAGACATGGATGGTTTGTGTACAGTTACAAGTGGAACCTGGCTACAAGTGTGTTTCTGTGGTAGTGTCGTAAACCGTAACATTTCTTGCGAGACACGAGATCTATGATGAGATCTTGGTGTTCAGGACGTGACAGAGAATTTGCAAGTGGCAGAATGAGCACTAAAGGTGCTGGTGGGCAGATGGAGGGCTTTGATTCACCCTGTAACAAGCCATTTAACCATCAGAATCACTCTGAAACCAATTTCAGTAAAAATTTTACCAAGTTCTGCTTTAAAAGCCAGAATAAAAAAGCGGCAACCTCCGCGATGCAGAAGTGAAGCCAATGCGAAAGTGCAAAAACCTGCAGTTCCTCCAGTGGCCACTTGAGGCTGGCTCCAAAAGGGAGCAAACTACCATTAACCCCCATTCAAAAACGGCCAATTTCAGAGCAGAAAAAAACAGCATAGCTCCAAAAACTTTTTTGATCTCATTGTTGACTATCCCCCTCCATGACAACTGAGGGGGGGTGAATTTTTTTTATAACTCCCCGGTTTAATTTATATTAAGGGGGCGTGGTCACTTCTGGGCTCTGCGGCAGGGCTAGGTGTTATGTTTCAGCCAACGGCTCCGTCATACGCATTTGTGATTGGCTGGGAGTTAAGGGGCGCCTGGACGGAGTCTACCTCCGGGAAGATGGCCGCGTCCAGTGAGAGATATTTTAGGTTTCAAAAATGGGCAGTAGAAACAAGTGGGTGACATCATGGAGGCGCTGTCCATTATTTATACAGTCAATAGTCTTGAGCCTGGTTTTAAAAATGCCTACATTATCTGTGGCCCTCAGGTTCCCTGGTAGGCTGTTCCATAGACAAGGGTCATATTGTTGAAAAGCTGCCTCACTGTGAGTCTTTATGTTAACTAACGGAACAATAAAAAAGGTCAGTGCCAGATGACCTGAGGGTCCGCAAGGGGTCGTATGGTAAAACCAAGTTTAAAAGACAAGAAGGAGCAAGACCATTATGATATTTAAAAACCATTAGAAGGACCTTAAAATCAAATCAGCCACCATGAGTTGAACTGTTGGAATGTCTCAAATTTAACATCCTAGTGAAAATTAAATTAACAGTAAAGAGTATTAAAGATGAAGACGTTATTTAATTATTATTATTTATGTCGATATTGTCAAAATTAGGGTTCTTGTTCTGTTTTTGTCAAGTTAACTGGAGAGTTACAACAGAATACAGCGAGATAATGCTAAGGAAATGAGGAGCATGATGGAATTAATTACTGGTTTTTGTTTTGATTCTGAACCAAATAGCAAATGGTTGAATTTGTAGTAATGGGCATGAAAAAAAAAAAAAAGATTCCAAACTTAAATGAGCACTTCTTGCAGAAATCTTATTTTCTAAAATTGATCTAAATGTTGAACAAATTATAATAAGGGTGAAGAAATCATTTTTATATCTATCCATCCATCCGTCCATGTGACTCTAAACCAGACAATTACTCATTTTATTAATCCCAGTGACATTGTTAAAGGGAGCTGCTGTCCTAGTACAACAGGGTCAACAGGGGATGTGCTCGTTCAGCTAATGTAATAGCGTCGATTAAAGCCACATGGGCTTTTGGTTTGGCAGACAGCTTACTGAGGAGAGTTCACTTTGTCTCCTCTCCACCCTTTTCTCTCCCAACACACAATCCTTGTGGTTGTTATGTAAGGCAAAAGAAGAAATGAGAAACAGGACTGAAGTTAACCAACCTGCACCACTGGCTTCAAGGAACTGGGTAAAATAGAAATAAAGTGGGTCATGAATGTCTGACAGGATAAGGATTCACGTTAAATTTGTTTGATTCCGTTGAGATACTACCGTACGATTGTGAGCCGAGCACAATGCTTTAGCTCATTTTATAGCCTTATAAATGTTTTATATTGTTCTATTTTGCCAATACTCACCCCTATCTAAGCTGACAACAATTTGAAAAACACTATAAACTAGAACCCACGCATCAGGCTCACACACAGCTTGTGCCAGGTGGCCAAAAAAACGTAAATTAAAACATCTGCAGCAAATGATTACACACAGTGAACCCAAAAGTTGTAATAATGTTCATGGAAAATCTGGCAATGAGTCGGACTCCGAAAGGGGCCACGTTTAGGAGTGGAATTCTGAAAAATACACCTTTAGCTCTGTGTTTACAAACCGATTGTTACTAACTGTTATCTGTAAAACAAATGTCTTCCATTGTGTTCAAACTTGTGTTTATAACAATCACAGGTTGTAATTTAAAAGCTGGTCTTTAACACACCAAAAAGTGCAGTTGTTTTTTTTTATTTTATTTTATTTTACTTCTTTCAATATTTTTAAGCAAAATGTAAAGTTTCTGTTGTGCCCCCCCCCTTTCTTGACAGAACCACAAGGCAAGGTAGGGACAACGTTTTACAAGCAAACAACCACTTTTGTCTTTCCATACTTTTTTTCTTTTGGAGTTTCATAAGACACAAAAAGTGACGTAGATGATGGTGTAAATATCCCCTCACTCCATACTGATTACATCACAATTGAAACCAACACACCAACACCTGCATGCCTGCCGTCACACTACACTTAAGTCTCATCTTCCTGAAGACATCCCTTGCATCATAAAATAGGATGTCCACTGAGCTCTGACAACACCCTCCCTCACTCTAGTCATGTGGGTCTGTTTAGTGTCATCAAATTTACCAGCACCCACTGGGAACGCATTTGTCTGTGGGCTGGTAATATGAGAGGCTGTTGTGATCTATAGCCCTGCCATGGAAAAGTTGCACAATCATCTGCTTCCTGTCACTAGGTGGGAAAGAGCACAACGTGGAGGTCAAAGGTGCTGGAGTTAAAGTCCTCAGGTTAAAAAGTGGAATTCAGCGTGGACAAATTAATTCACACTGCATTTTTCAATTCAGTAACCTATATTGTACATTATACTTATGGAATATTTCAGAATAATAGGGGACAATGTTTTAAGTTCCAGCTCATATTTACTGAATCTCATTCTCAGAGGGTAAAACGGTTACGGACACCAAGTTCACTGGGCCTTTGTACGGCATTGACGTTTTTGAAATTGATATGATGACTTTAGAAACTCCAGTTTGACGACGTTCATTAGGCGTTAACCGAGGGCATACTTGTGGCTGTACTTCAGAGTCTGCTTTCAGGCTCAGTGTTCGTTTGTTTTGCCTTGTGGAATTGTTAAAGAAAGCCACACTCAAGGAAAGAAATTATATGCTACCGCATGCATGGTTTCACCTTTGGAGAAATTTCCAAATGTTTGAAGTTTTCATCTGTCCAAACAATAGTACACAAACACTGTGAGAAACACAAACCAACTCCCAGGGATGAACAGATTTTGGTGCGATGCTACAAAAGCATTTATGAACAACCGTCTATGAAGTGGAAATGGTGTTAAAGGTATCACACTTTCCAAAACTAGTGAATTGTAGAAGTTGAAAAGTTGTGCCCCATGGAGGACGCCACTAGTACAAAACTGATGAATGGAAAAAAAGAGTAAAAGACTGCAAATAAGCAATAACACAGATTCTAACTCATGGAACAATGTATGGAGCAACTGGACCATAATATCCTTAAATATGTTCAACACATGTTGTACAGTCTTTTTTGTGCAAGTGGCTGGAGAGCTTCAAAATTTCAAAGCATCTTGACATAAAATGATGCAGAATGCATCAAACAGGGAAAGTAAAGGAATTCATTTGATTAATCATGGCTTTGCTTCCTGAAAAATGTGAAAAATTATAAAAATACAAAGTAACAACTATTCGTCTGGAGCCTTTGCTTAATAATGATTCATTGCATAATCTTTTTGCTTTTTTAAATACATTAATTGTGCATGTGTTCTTCAAGTTGTATATGAAAAAAATAATAATTTCACATCACCAAGCTGTAGCCAGGAAACTAAACAAATGGATCTATCAGGACAGTGATCCAGACTAAAACTGCAAAATAGCAACAGCATTGCTTATATTGATCAAAGTGCCCTTTTTTTTTTGGAGTTGCCCTCATAAAGAATTGACCTCAACCAAATAGAACATTTATGGACTGAGATGAAAATGTAGGTGCTACCACGGAGACCCACAAACATGACTCAGATGCACAGATCCTGCCAGAGGAACCAGCCAAAACGCCCACAACGCTGAGTGAAACTCGTGGAAGGTTACCCTGAAAAAGGGGTTCAAGATGCACTATTGAAACGTAACGCAAGCAAATATTAACGAAGCAAATATAATCATTGGACTCTCTGGGAATGTAAAACAACAAATAAAAGTTAAAAGGTGGAGTTTTATATACTGCTGTTGTAAATTTATGCATCACTGAAACAAAGTAAAGTAGCAGATAAGTGAACTGATGTAACAGAGATTGAAACTAAATATCCAGTATTGTGGAAAAAAATGATTTTTAATGCATTCAGTAACTAAACTGCCGGCCAAAACTTTGTACTGCTGTGCTGACACTATTCAACGTAAAAATCTGTATCCTTCCTTTAAACTTTTTAGCTGTGGATGTGTTATGTAACCTGTGGTAAATTCCTCCATATTAAAACCCCCTCCTTCTTATTGTTAAATACTGTAATGGGAGTTGTAGCGGTGGCCGTAAACATCTGGTCCCAACACCTCCAGACACCAATGAAAATCCATCTCAGGACCGAAGACAAAGCAGAGAACAGCACGAGCTACAACGCCTAAAGTTCAAATGTTTACCGACTACTTAGATGCGATAGGAGCACTTAACCTTGGGGAAACAGGGAGGCCTCTTAACAGTCAGATAAGACAGACAAAGCCAGACCTGTTAGCAGGATGAATGGGAGAGGTAGCCAAAATGTAGATCTGCAGACAAGAAGCATAACCCTGTTCACAGGTTATGGGATGCTAACTCAAACAAGCTGCGTTTTGGAATACTGTGAGTTGGAAGTCCATTTTCAGTTCAGTTCAGTTAAATTTATTTCAAATATGCACCACACAAAACAATCCCACTCCCTTCCCACCAGTGAAACAAAAAAAAACCAAGGTCAAATGACTAAGTCGCGTTAAGACGATGCTGTCACTAATGAATATGCCCCGCGAATCTGATTGAAACAGTGAAAAGTGTCGGAGACACTGAAAATAGACGATTTTCAAACATGTAC
>JAPTYR010000006.1:10620820-10639087 GCA_029814505.1 Siphamia roseigaster | reverse complement strand
CACCTGGGCGGTATCTCCGTCAGACTCGGGTCCTCTACCAGAGGCCTGGGAGTCTGAGGGTTCTGCGCAGGATCTTATCTGTTCCGAGTATTGCGCTCTTTTATATATATATATATATATATAATTTTTACTCAGAATTTTGAGTGTCCCATCTTGAAGTAGCTTCCCAGTTACATAAATTATTAAAACTGGAGTTAATCAATGACATTGTGTTATTGAAGACAAAAACATAGTAGCCTACATTTTAATAATTTAATCTAATTATTTCCTAAATCTACCATATGTACTTTCAATTCATGTCATTTCAAGTGCTTAAAACCTTTGCACCTTCTCTAATTTGACTCAAATTACACATGCATTTCTGCATGTATCAAAGATTTTTCAAAAGTCCATTCTTTTATCCTTATACATAAAGTGACACTATATTAAGGCTAGTGAATTTCCCCCCACTCTCTTTACATTTTTAATACTTTTAATGAATCACCACACAGTATAATCAGTAACTTGTTGCTTCCAAAGTCAAAAACTACTGATGTGAAATGCATGGCAGGCTTACATATTAGAAAAACCACACACATACACACTTATTCAGTAAAAATGTTTACTGGCACATTATAGTTGCAAATGTTATAAGCTACCATATTGTAGCAGGTATCACCCGTTACATTGTAAGTCTTGCAAAAGGGGGCTAAGACTGTCTTCCAAGACGACGTCCTCCCCTTAAGGATTGCTTTTTTTCTTTGCCCTCTGAGCCTCAACTAACAGCAACAAGCAAACAAAGAAATAAAATGTAAAAAAAAATTCTTGTTACACCAGAATCAGGTGTGACATTCGTGACTGCTAATCACATTCAAATGTACAGAGAAGCAAGGTAACCATAGTAAAGCTGCAAATCAAATACTACAAAGCTGCAGGCCTCCCCTTCTACTAATGCTGCATTCACCATCAAGCTTTTTTTTTTTCTTCTCTTTTTGGTATTTACACAATAGTGAGGAGGCACTTCTTGTGCCTGTGTATGCCTACAGGAGAGGTCAGGGGTATTCACTTGCATGTTTAGCTGTGAAGCATTGCTTAAAGCGTGGCCAGCAGCGAGGTTCAGTGTATGGCTTCACAACCAATATTAAAAAAAGTTCAGCAGCACCCCCTTATGGCCATGATAGCAATGAAGGCAAATCCACAGTGGAGTCCATCAGTGCAGGTTCTGATAGAAGGTCCTGCTGTTTCCAAGGCAGGACACTAGGCTAGAGTATGATGGCTGTGCCTGAGCCAGTGAGAAGAGGTGCTGGAGTTGTGAACTGTAAATCAAAGCCATTTCATCACATTATCATCAACAGGAATCGGGGCCACCTGCCACACAACGATAAGTTAAAAAAAAAAAAAAATCTGCTGTTTTTCTGTGCCCACTCAGTCCTCTCTCAAGTCACTCTCATACCTCACTCACACAAACGTAAATAAAAACAAATGTGTGTGTGACATGAGGGGTATCCCAGAGGCATAAACTTTATAAACTGCTGTTGAGGTGATGGTCTGTACAGAACTTTACAAAACATATTCACTGTCATACTTTTCTCAGGCTTGCTGGAAAAAAAAACAATGGATGTCTTTTTCCATTTGTTCAATATATTAAAAGTATTAATTATTTGAAAAGTGTTGTGCAAAATGGGAAAAAGTTGTTAAACCAAGGGCTTAGATTTATGAGGGAGATTTAATTAATTGCGTCTATTAGTTTCCGTAAGTGTACTACTTACACACAGTGAATTTAATTATTTGTCTGGGTGGATTGATATGCACAGGTTAAATTCAACATCAACTTGCTGATCAGTACTACCTCAGTTAAAATGAGCATTAATCAACTGGAAACCCCCTTAAATGAAGAACTTAATCAAAAAGAAAGCAGTTTAAAAACTTTTAATATATATATTTTATATAATGATACTTAGACAAGACAGTGTGTCTTCAAGATTTTGAGAAATAAATGGACAAAACAAAGCAAAAAACAAAAAAAATCAACAAAAGCAAAATAATGACAAACGAAAAAAATGTCTTGATGATGATGATGAACGTCTCTTCCAGCAATATGGAATATGCTTGCGTCAAAGTGAGCACTTCAGTCTGCTGTCCACAACCTCTCTCAATCATGTGCCGTCATGACTCCGAAGCATGCAGGTTCTCATTTCATCTACATAGTAAGTCAGGTGATGTTTTCAATAGATCCATCTTACTGTAGGTTGAGAGTTGGTCGACCAGCTTTTGAAGTGTTTCGTTGGAATGTAAAACCCTGCAGACTGATGCTGCAGGCAGACAACTACATAGATGTAAGTGCTTGGATACAGCATTACAGAAAACACAAGCAAAAAAAGAAAAGACTTGATATCAAACGTTGAATCATGTGAAATGTGAAACTTCCACTTGGTTTTTGGCCTCATTAGAAAGACTTGCCAGCAATTTAACTCTTTCATACTTTAAATACGGGAACATTCAGAGGCTTATTTAAAAATATATATTTTTAAAAACTTACACTGATATTACAAATAGAAAAAGGAATAACAGATCAGTGCCTAACTCTTCAGTTAGGGAATAAGAATTACTGAAATGTGGAGAGTTTGTCTAAATTGGTCACTGGACAGATTGGGGGAAACTTGTTGAAAGCTGGGGACAAGAGTTGGATCTCTATTCTCCTCTTTCATTCCAATCTTTACATCATAACATGTAGAGCAACTGGCCTTGATAAAAACACCTCCAAACTGCAGATGGCTGCGTGGTCAGTCAGTCTGAAAAGCTAAACAGTGACATGAATCTTGCAGCATCACTTGGATCTGAATGAATACAGTTTGAAAAGCAATGCCATGCAAGAGATCTCAAGTTCTAATCCTAACAGAGCCAATTTAGCGACAAGCTGGTCGTAGCTCAGTAGAAGTTGCATGCTCGTTCCCTTTAAAAAGGCCATTGAGTGTGCTGTGTAGTGTCCTCTCCTATTGATTTCCAGCAATAGTTCAGTTTTTAAAAACATGCATAAACAGACACAAATGGATGGTTGAGAATCAGAATGGTTGGTCATACATTCTCTTGCACTCGTATGCACACATTCAGACATCCACTCACCCTTTCGCAAAAAACACACATGCAGTGCAAACACAGAAATGGCAGCCCTCCTCCTCCACCTCCTCTTCCCCATTTCCCCCCCACTGTAGGAACAGTCCCACACTTGATTTGTAACAGCAAGTTCCAGAAAGAGCACTTGTTAAAGAAAAGAGGGAAAAAAAAGAAGAAAAAAAAAAAGTCACAAAAATGCAGAAATATGGCTTTACATTTAGAACTGTAACAATCGATCAAATAAAAATTAGTCTTTTTCCCCAAATCTTTTCCATTTTCCTAATTCTGATTATAGTTTTTAAAATTCTATCAAGTATGGTTGTGTATATATATATATATATATATATGCAGTCTATGCATGGGTCGGTTTGTATGTGTGACTATGTGTAGCATGGGTACAGCTGGTAAAGAGGTGGTACTTGCTGGCATAACCTGGTTTTCAAAGTGTCAAGGCTTTGATGTGGTGCCCAGTGTAGTGCAGCAGAGGTCCTGCAGGGAAGCCTAAAGCCACCCCACAGAGGACGTAAAGAGACAAAGCTGCCAGTCTATCCACACAAACCTGCTGAGGTCAGTCATTCAAGGCCTGTGTGTTCATTTTCAAACTCTTTGATCCATGTTTTTTTCTTCTGATTTGCCTTTGTGTGTGTGTGTGTGTGTGTGTGCATTTAAGACCGAATGAAAATGTGTCTTGTGCCAGTTTTGTTTGTGTCACTCGAATTCCCCAGCAGTGCAAGTGTGTATGTGGGATTGTGATTGTGTGTAAGCCTGCCTGCTTGTTCAAGAGTGTGAGTGATCATTCCCGTATGCTGGCAGAGTAGGAGAACTGAGGGAAGTGTGTACGCTGATCTGAATCCTCTGCATCCAAGCTGTCATCTGGAGTACGAAAGAGGAGGCGAAAAATAAAAATGAAAACACGCCTTAAAATGGGTAGAAATGCGAGTCCAGCTACTAACGACAGATGCACAGTAATACATTTACTTACACTTGTCGGGAGGAGTTATTGTAATGGTTTGTGCTGTGAACTCGTCATCGAAGTAACGCGTGTCTGTTTCTGATGTTACCTGGGGCTTGAAAGGTGGAATGAGCTGCGGTGACAAAAGGCATCAGTCAATAGTGTATCATTTTTACACCGTCCATCTTGTTTCAAACACCCAGTCACAGGTTTCCCCTCTCGCCACTAACCTTTTTGTCAATGACATCCTGCCAGTTGATAGAGGTGAAGAACTTATGGCTCATCACTTCTTTGGCGTCATCTGGTCCACCCCCAAGTCTGCAAAACAAACAACATCGCCCACTCACCAACAACCTTTTCTCTGAACAGGTAATTGCACAAACACGATTATAACAAACGCACAACAACCACATTGAACAGTGTTGTTCACTTTGCACTTCTATTTCCCAATTTCATTCTTAATTTCCTTTCTACTTATGGGTGCATGTGCGCTGAGCCTGCAGGCAGTGTCCAATGTGCTAATATTAGCAAGTCTTCGACTGTTACCAGACCACTGAGGTTTGAACAAAACAATCAATTATGTCCTTGTTTATGGCCGTTGCTCTGTACCAAAATGAATCAAGAAGGAACAAAGGCCCAAATAATGCGGTTACTTATTTTATAGCTGAATACACGATGCCCTCGAGCACGGCAAAGATTCAGAAATTAGCAAGTGTGAGGGACAAAGTGCAAAATCCCTAGAAGAAAATGTTTTTACCCCCCTAGGACGGAACCAGACATTCTGTTTAGTAAGTACATTTACACAACAAAGCCCACAAAACTAGTACTAGCATAAAATTACTACAAAAAACCCCATATACTTTATATTTCGTCTTTAACTTACAGAGTATTGCAGCACAAATACTACATCATATGGTAGATAAACCATTTTTCTGTTATTGTCTGCTCGTTACACACCTCTCGTGCTCATTGCTTTGTATTTTTGGGTTCACTCATGCCATGTACCTTTGTTTGGGGTCCTTTTTAAGCAGACCGGCTAACAGGGCCTTGGCCTCAGGAGCCAGGTTCTTGGGAAAGCGAATCTCTTCCATCAGTATGAGCTCAAAGAGACGCTCGTGGTCCTGGTTGTAGAAGGGCAACCGACCACACATCATCTCATACATGACCACACCCAGGCCCCACCAGTCCACTGCTCGACCGTAGTCATTGTCCTCCAGCACCTGAAACAGAAAGAAAAAAAAAAAGCATTGTAGGAGAACACAAACACAATACAAGATGATTCTAACAAACATGAGGAGTTAGGCTACCTCTGGTGCAAGGTATTCTGGGGTTCCGCAGAAGGTCTTCATGGTGGCACCATCCGTGATCCCCTCTTTACACAGACCAAAGTCTGTTATCTTTATGTGGCCATCCTTGTCTAACATCAGGTTCTCGAGCTGAGCAGAAAAAGGGACAGTTGAATAAGATGACAGATGAAGAGGAAAAAGACTGACAAATAATGTGGCAGAAAGAAATTCTATGGAAGACAATAGAGACAGCAAACTGGTTATGTCTGTTTTACATAGTTCAGTATCACTGGGCCTTTACAGTTTCTAGAGTATACAAGACCCTCTATATCCTGTCCTTTCTGTATGTTATATTATTTCAACAGTGACAGAGACTCACTGAAATAGGTACATGTACAGTGAAATATTGCTCAAAAAAACAATCCGAGAATCCTACCTTCAAATCCCTGTAAACTACATTGCGTGAATGCAGGTACTCCAGTGCTGACACTATTTCTGCACCATAGAATCGCGCCCTGTCTTCAGTGAACACTCTGTCTCGGGATAAGTGAAAGAAGAGCTGCAAAGGAACAAGGCATATGGAGAGTAATGAGGGAATATCAATTTTTGAACATGTCTGTGTGCATCTCCACATTAGTAACACAACAGTCACGACAATGCACAGAAACACAAAGGCCACATCAACACTAATGCATAATCATTTTAAAATAAAAACCAATTCCATCCACACAATCACTTTTGGGAAATTGCTCAAATAACAGCTTGCCTGCTGAAGACAAGAGCTGTTAAGACAACAAATATAAAAACACCTGTAATCTAGTGTCCACAATGAATTAAGAGCCATTTTCATCTTCAAACAATCATGTGACAAAGACTAGACATATTGATAAGAATGGAACAATATGTCTGTTTTATTATTTCCAAAAGTATCCTTTTTTGTCCAACAGCAAAAAAGGATACCTGAACCCCTTGAGTGTCTTAACTAAACCAGTGACAGCAGTGTTTGCAAAATGCTTGCAAGAGGATCTGAACAGAAGGTTTTAAAGCAGAAACATATTCATCTGGATGTAGCCAAAGCATGAAATTTCTGATATTGTATCTTTCTTTTGACACATTCAGTTTAACAAGTCTGCAAATGGACAAAAAACAAACATACTTCTCCGCCATTTGCATACTCCATCACAAAGCATAGCCGGTCATGTGTCTGAAATGCATATTTTAGCGTCTGTAGAGGGAAAAAAAAAAACAATTAATGTAGGCATTATATTTGTATAAATGAGTTCTGAAACTGGGGGCAAAGTCTGGACATGGTGAACTTACTGTTAGAAAGGGATGCCGTGTATTTTGGAGAACTCTGCTTTCTGTAACTGTGTGGGCTACCTCATCCTAAACAAATATACACAAAAACGGTTCACCAAATTAGACAGGCATTGGATACAAATAGACAGCAAAAACATCCAGAGACATGTGACCAAAAATGCAATGTGTTGAGGACCAACTTTAGCAATGATGACTTCTTTGCGGAGAATTTTCATGGCGTAGTACATCCCTGTGGCCTTCTCCTTTACCAGGATCACTTTACCAAATGTGCCTTTTCCCAGCAGTTTCAGGTAGTCAAAGTCATTCATGGTCTGGAGGAGCAATGGTCAAAGATTAGCCATGACCAAAGGTCCATGCATTTACTCACTGCAGGCTGAGAACAAACCAAACTGTCTTTAAGTCACTGTCAATGTCACACCTGCACATTCCATTCTGATGCAGTGAAGAGGTTTAACGTTACACAAATTTAATCATTGTCAACGGCAAGAGCATTCCACGAAACTCCTGACGTCAGTGCGACAGTGTTAATGTATCCTATATGCATACGTACCTGTAATAGTACACTCACTGATCTCTAGTTCCAAATAAGTGGAAAAATAGAAGAACGAAACAATGAATTATGAGTAGAAATTAGAGGCTGCGAGTGAATTTTTGAAGGCCAATAATTTAGAGACAATTAATCAGTCAATATCAACCAATGAAAAATTTAAGCATCTGGGAAATTTTTTTTAATATATGACTTTTTCATAAAGTGGATAAACTACTAACTTTAACATCCAAGTCCAAATAATAAATGCATCAAAATAAATTAATAGCAGAAATAAATGTAGAACTGAATAGCAAACAAACGGTAAGAAATATCTAACAATATCTAGAGTTAAATTCTAATTATTTGAATGATTATTTTGCCCCCAAATCAACAATTCATGTTGAGAAACTTAGCACTCGCTCTTGGCCACTATTCTCACCAAGTTCTGCCCATATAGGCAGCTGGTTCAGCATCCCAACAGCATTAGACAGACCCATTACCGTATCTATTAGACTGGAGACCACTTGGTCACTAAATAAAAACTTGACACATTACAACTACACAGCGGATGGCAAAGTCAATACACAAACTCAATCCATAAAGCCAGAACAAGCATGAAAAATGAAAAATAAATAAATAAAAACAGGAAACAAACATACCATTCACTTAAAGGTTGTTTCACCCAAAAGGCTTTGGGAAAGAGGCTTAGGTTTGAACTACTTGCTCAATAAAGATGAGCTTAGCAGGACAAACACAGCAAACACTGGGCTGCCAGGCGCTGCTTGTGTAAATACTGACCACTTTTGTGCGGGATTTGGACACAGCAATCTCCATCTCCTCTGTGCCGCTGCTGTCACTTGGTGAACCATATTTGATCTCCATGGGCTCCTCATCCTGGTGCTGACTCTTCAAGCTGTTTGCCACTGCTTGGATCGATCGCATCCATTCCTCCCTAACTCAGATGAAGACATACACCACCTTTATTAAATCTAACTAATGTTCTGTCAAATTTACTCTCAACTGATAGTCTAAATCTAGAGGTTTGCCAAAAGACAGAAGTACAGTCAAGTATGGTAGATTTTATTGAATTCTGTGCATCTCCTCTCTTCTCACATTATCTACAAGTAAAAATAACACTTATGTTCAATTCAGAGCAATAGTCTGTACTATTGAACAAGGACTTATTGAGATTTGGGTACAAAACTATGATTATTGTTCAGGTTAGAGGTGAATCATCAGGTCTCATCTCACAATGTAATATTTAAAACATAATGGGAGCTCCGATTTTGTATGCCCTTGGTTTCTTTAAAAATCTTTTTTTTACTTTATTGCAGAGCGGTATGATACAGACCAAAAACTGAATCTCAATTTATTAAACCCAGCGGGGGCAGCCACCGATCTGTCTGTGTTGCGAAAGTAATGCTACATGACACTTGTCGTAATGTACACATGTAACAAAAAGAATGCCACTTAAAAGCTCAACCAACCCAATTTTTGGAAAGCAGAGCATGGGCAAATATCTAAAATAAGCCAACAGTCCAAGACCAGTGAATATAGTGGATAATTTCATAAAAACAAAAGAACATTGTGACAAACTTTGCAGTGCTGAGGTAAGACTAGGCAGATACCACAGTACAAGTCTTATTTCTCAACCAGTAATAGTCACTGAATGAGAAAGAACAAGTCAAATAATTAAATGATTTTGAATCTACTGTTCTGATCAAAACTTAGTTTTATATGAACGAAGCATCAGCAAACAGCTAATCCTATGATTTACATTACATTGAAATGACTCCAACTAGAAACAACTGGCCCAGGGCTTAACAGGTTAATTAATATTGTATAGATTTTGTTATGGCCTAATGAACTGAAGATGGGACACGATTCTTGTCACATGAAGATTTCTTATTTAAATCAGTAGTAAATCAACAAGCAATTACAAACAGCAGAATTTGCAAGGGTGTCAAAAATAAACTCAAAAGAAATATAGAGAACCTCTGGTGAAGAAACAAACACAATGAAAAAACATCAAAAACAATAAGAAAATGGGTTACATTTGGAATGTTTTTGAATCCAAAACATTACAACAGGAAACACTAATCCCAATTTTACAATTTAGGGAGATTCAGACAAATTAAAGTGGAAAAGCTAGATACATTAATTTGACAGATTAAAAAAAATCATAGTTGCTCATTCATAGAGGTCTGAAAGAATAAAATCACATTTCTTTACTTCATCGAGAGAAATTCTATGTTAACATGAAACACTTCAACATAATGCCTTTACCTCTCTTCATTGCTGTCTACATGGAAGGTACGCTCGATAACTGAGGTCCACTGCAGACAACGAATGACAAATGTGTTTGGCCTAGGCCGTTCAGTCTTCATCAGCTGGCATTCTACAAGGCACAAGCATATCTACTCAGACTGAGCAGCTAATGGAAACACCAAAACATAAAACCACATCTCAGACTTTAATCCACTATTTGCTGGTTTCTGCCAGCTAGCCAGGAAAACTGACCTGCTACAGAGAAGTTGTTGAGTGGCGGGAGGCTGTGATCACTGGACACCTCAGGCTTCTCTTTGTAGCCAATGAATGAGCCGTCGCTCTTTAAGATGAAGTAACGAGGCCTCCATGTTTTAATGTATTCACCTGGAAATATAGATGAGTGTAGATTTGTGGGCTTAATATACTACTCTATGTTGCAGTAACATATTATTCTTTGTGGTCTCTCATCAGCAAGGATTTTGAGCTAAAATATTTAAACCATACCTCTCTTGTGGAGCCATCCCTCTCTCACAACACTGACTTCATTCATGCTGGGGCAGAAGACTGTCTGGGTTGAGAAGCGGCCTAAGAAGAGCTGGTGGAAATTGTGTAAACTGCTCCAAGTAATGAAATACCTGACAGTGGCTCAGATGAAATTCTTATACTCTCCTAGAGGAAAAGAACAACAAAAAAACACTATAAATGTGGAGCATCAGTGCAGGATAAACAGAGACTAATGACTGAACATAGATGCAAGCATCTTAGATATAATTTAGTACTGTAAGTAACCAAAATTTACAGAAACACTTCAGATTTATTAACACTATAGATACAGAAAAAGGCAAAATTGATTTGGCAAGTCAGTTTAATTCTCCGTGTAAATGGTAAACGGACTGCACTTGTATAGCGTTTTTCCACCTTCATGGTGCTTTACATGGGCGTCACATTCACCCATTCACACTCATGCACCAGAGGACAGCTGCTGCCAGACTTGCTGGGAGCAAATTAGGGTTCAGTGTCTTGCCCAAGGGCACTTTGGCATATGGACAGCAGGAGCTAGGATTTGAACTGCCGACCCTTAAGTCATAGGACAACCCGCTCTACCAACTGAATCACAGCCATAGCTTAAGTATACATTTCATTTATTACTTTCAGTTCTATTGTATTACTGACATAGCACCAAAACAGAACACTACAGGTACAGCAGTGGAGGTGAAGACATACAGTAAGTGAAAGTGATTGCTCAAAACAAAGGAAACTTTCTGTGAATTGCCCTTGATGCTTATCTTGAGAGTGTTGTCACCACAGTGTTTCAGTCAAACACACCCCTCACCTTTCAAGGCACAGAACTGCCTTGAAACACAAGTCCGCTCCAAGAAACTGCTGAAATCTGCATGTCCATTCACCATAGCATAACTGACTGAGTTACACTTAGGACTAGCATTTTCTACCATCCAGCAGCCTGTTTTCTAGTTTCAAGAGCCAGCAAGCTCTAGTCTTCACAGTTGTTTTTACATACAGTATAAGTTGGGATTACATTGATTATGCTATAACACTGGGATGTCTACGCACATTAAACGATTAGAAACAATTAAACAATTAGAAAAATAGCTGTGTTGTCAGTTGTAATAGCCTCCCACAGCTCTTGTTGAATGTTTGTGGAGAGGCCTTGGTGATCAGGGTCAGTCCTACATCAACAGCTTGTGTTAGATAATAGATTTACTAGAATTTCGCAGTGTTTCGGTGAAAGTGATGGGGTTGAATATTACAGTGCGTACAGTAACCGGAACAAAGCCTGTTTGAATTGCGCTGTTTACGAAGCGAAAAACAGATAAGGCTTCCCTCGACTTCAGACTTTTTATGGCCATCGTTTGTGCATCCGGGGTTGTTTTCTCTTACACCTTCAGTAGCAGATTGACAGCTCTATGCGATAACAGTGTGAACAGCACCGTGTACCAGTGGCAGCGTCCATGGTTGTTGTAAACAACAGATATCAGTCGTAACATCAAGTCCATTCTGACGACAAGAAGAGTGGCTATGTAGCTATATATATATATAAATATATATATGTATTTACTATACACACTTCGCACTTACTACTCGATCTGTCAGATATAGGAGTGCCGTTTTATTAAAACCCGCAAATCTCTTATCTGAGTTAATAGCAAAGCCACGAGTTCCCAAAACGTAAACACTATCGTAACGTTAACACATCCTACTATTACTGTTAGCCAAGTATGTCAAAGTCAGAAAACGTTAGCGTTACATCTAACTCAAAAGACAGTTCGTACACTCCTCCACATTCTGTTGACGACAAACAAGTTCCTACAACCCTGTGACCTTATCTGATGGCCACTTTGGCCAAGTGGCGCCTCAGACAGCAGTGAGGACACTGACCATGACCGCATTACGGCCAAACAAGGCAGCTAGCCAATATAGCTTTTAAGCTAAGTGCCAGTTAGCATGTCAGTTAGCCACTTAGGCTAGTTCTTGTGTCCCGGCTTTTCTTACCTCGACTTTAGGGACAAAAACGATTCCAGCTGTTCGTTCTTGAAGAGGTTCCGGAGTCCGCTGCACAAAGCCGTCACCAGTTACCACAGAAAGCGTGTGTGTATTGAACTCTGTCAATGATCACACAGCCTGGCTAACTGCTCGCCGAGCTTGTTTTCTTCTCTCACAACAACAGCGGCGGCGGCGGCGTGCTTGGTCTGTTACTGCTGCAGTGGTTCACTGAAGCGTATGCAAGCAGCGGGAGAAGAAAGTCCACCGAGCTCCAACTTGATAGTTAGGTATACCACATACAACTACTAATAATTTACAAATCCCTTACATATAAAGCCGCTTGTATACCGGTCGGTGAGGTTGAAACGCCTGCTTAACGTGGAAGCCCTCCGTCCCAGACAGACAGTACAGCAGCCCCGCAGACGCACACAAAAGGAAGTGACGTAGGGGGCCAGCGAGGGTCCACTGCACCGTAACAGCCAGTGTGAAAGTACATCAAGTACTGTAACCTTAAATTCACCCTCCTCTGCAGTGTTGACGTACAGATCGACGATGGTATAGGCAATGTACAGATTCAATAAAATAAAATCCGCAAATCCTTTCACACGCACAATGAAAAAAATGCGTCTTTTAAGTCAGTGCTCTTATTTTCTCTACAGCAAATTATATAATGCTCACTGTTTTCACAAAATACAAGTACAATGCAAGTACTTAAATGAAAATAGAATAGTTAATAATAATAATGAGACAAGTCATGTACAAAATGTAGAAAATTTTTTATTAACGTGTAAAATATGCTCTTTTGTGACACTATGAATGGTGGACCTGAAGGCAATGGTCTTATGTCAGTTTGTTTTACTTTGTTGTCTTTGTTGCTTTCGCTGCAGGTATCGAGCACGAGCATCACTGACACTGGCGTCATCATTTCTCTTTTCCAGCTTCTTCATGGCATCTTCAACAGAAACCTCTGGGAGAAAAAGAACAACTTATTAGTTTGTTCTAAACTCTTAAAAACCTAACTGCATGGATTTTAAAAAAATAACACATGGTAATAGCAAAAATTAGACACTTAAATGAAGACAATATTAACATGAAAGCTTGATCAATAATTCCGAGAACCTTGTTGTCTTTTGGCCGCCTCTTTGTTCTCCCATTTCATCATTTCCTCATCTGTTACTTCTTCTCTTGCCACATTGCTCAGTTCATAGACATCTACCTCATGGAGTTTAGGCAATAAGTCCTTCACCCAGTCATACCGAACTGGACACACAGTCCTGATATACACTCTTGAGGTCACCAGCACATCATGAAAGATGATCCAGTCGAGTTCTGTCTCTTGGTCGAACAACTACAATAAAAAAATTGTTATAGGTCAAATGCAAATCCAACGATTCAGATGAAGAGGACTGAGAGGAAATCTGAACACATTTACCGATGATGATGGATGAACATGAACCATGGACCCATGGCCATCCATTGTGCAAAATACCTTTCCAACAGACCTGTATGGGTTGAAAAATATTTGATCTGGAGAACCACTAAAAAGTTCAAAGTTAGCAGGGAGAGTTAAGGAATCACAAAGGAGGAATTCAATCAAACAGTAATGAAAACGCACCTCCTGGCAACGTTTGTGAAGTATCCTGTGCACAGGCATCGTCTGAAAAGCTCACTCTTATTACCATCAAAGGCTTCAACAGGGAAATCTCTCCTCTAGGAAGCGAAAAGGCACACAAATTAACATAATGCCACTGCAGCACGATGACAGACCACCAGACAGAATACCAAATCAATAAATGACTAATCTGGTCTGATCATCAAATAATTGTGATGATTAATAATTATAAGGAGGAAAATACTGCAATCTATAACAGCTGTCTGAGTCTGTTGTAATAAAATGAGTTCTGAATATGTACCTGCTGGAGCCTGAGGAGGATGTCTCTCAGCTGAGTCTCCACACTAAAGGCAGACTTCAGCGCCCTCCAGTGGATCCAGTGGTCCTTACACCATGCTGAGGGTTTATCACTGCACAGGAGAACAGCAAGTATTCAGTCAACTGGGATTAATTCATAAAAAAGTAGAGTTATGGACCAACAGCATTCCTCTAAACAAAGAAAAGGAAATAATTCAGATTTACTTAGCATCTGAATTAAATGAGTACCTGGATTTACATAATTGAAACACACTCAGAAGTGTGGCAAAGTCATTCATACCACCGCTCTTGGCAGCCAGTGCGCTGTGCTTCTTTTCTGCCTCTTTCTGCTTGTCTGGGTGGCCTGCAGAGAGCATCTCAGTGGTCACAAATGTTCACACAGCACCGTTTTTCTTGTTTTACACTGACCTATTTTTATTTAGTGCTGTGCCTGTTTTTTTTAACATTATTTTTTATTTTAGGGCAGGTTTACTAAAAATTGTATATGTATACAATAGTTTTATTCTGTGAAATAGACTAGTTCCAGTTCTGTTTTCATTTAGTTTTTCAGGTATTATCAGGAAAGTCTTAGTTGGCTGGCATGTATATGTGGAGGATGGCAACTCCCAATTCAGTGAACATCTCCATCTGATCTGTCGGTGGCCTCTGTTTTGAAGTACACACTTAAGTTGTGGTGTTTCGGTTTATTTTGTTTTCATTGTCCACTGACTCCTACTTTACCTTTGGTTTTGTGTCCACTGGTTTTTGTTAGTCTATCATTTTGGTAGAATAAATGGGTGGTGTGGGGGTTTTACCATCCACCACAGTTTAGAAATCAACATTGGTCTTTTTTTGTTTCCAAACCCTGAAAGAACTTTAGAGAGCATTTTATTTTTAAATATAAAGTTTCCATTAATTCTGCCTGTCTTTCATCTTCTGTATTGGATAAATAGGAGGGGTAAAAAAATCAAATGCGAATTACAAAAACATGAACTTTCCAATAATTAAAAAGCCATTTTACTAAAAATGTCACTTGAAAAGCTAATTTATTAAAAGTAACCGTAGTGCAAACTGAAGGTGAAAGACACTGACCTGGTCGGATGAAGATGTTCTCTACAGACAACATGGCAGCCACAGGTAGCAGCAGATCCTGGCAGCCGAGAGACGCAGCTTTGAGCAGTGCCCTGGTGAGACCTGGGTGCAGGGGGAACTCCACCATCAGCTCCCCAAGCTGGGTCACTCGACCTCTCCTACAGAAAAATAAAACACACCCAGTGTCTCAAAAAGCTCATGGAGTCATTATCTGAGTGATGTTTTGCTGGAGAACCTAAAAGCGTGATCCATGTTCATCTGCTCACCTGTCTATGGCATCAAACTGGTAGAGCTGTTTAAGTGCTTCTAGGATAAACCTCTCTTCTGGACAGTCCAGATAAGGAAACCTTGAATTAATTGAAATTACATTTAATGGAGAAACAGGAGCATGCCTGAACTACCTGGCCTGAGGACAGAATTTATACAGGTGTTATTTTCTATTCTGATAATTTATTTTGTTGTTATTTATTTCCAGGGATTGTCATGGCAATGAAACAAATGTATCTTTTAAACAACTTGTCAAAAGTATTTAAGCAGCTGATCACAATATATTTGAACGACCACATATTCACTGATACAAATATATGCAACAACCTTTAATACAACGTATAAACATCAGCCATGTCTTTCAGTGATAACTTATTTGCAGGTAACTGATATCAGTCAAAAAGATAAACACGACTGAGGCTAAGATTTAGCTGCTATAGCTGATTTTGTGCAATAAAGAAACACATGGAATAAACGGCATTAAACAGACAGACGGTACGAGTGACAATACCTGATGACATCATGAACGCCAAGGCATTTAAGTGTAAGTATCACCGAAGTCAGACTTGTCCTCTGGATCTCTGGAATGGTATATTCAGGCATGCATTTCTCCCAGAATTCCTTGTTATAAATTCGAAAGCATTTCCCAGCTGAGGTTCTTCCTGCTCGGCCTGCTCTCTGCTGGGCCTCACTCCTAATCACACAAAATCCCCCCCAATCCAGTCTAAATCTCTGTTGGCAAAACGTTCTTCATATTGTGCTCGTTCGCATGAAAATGACTTAAACGAGGTGATTTACAGATTTTACAACAGACATTAATTTTACTTACTTTGAAATAGGCACCACCTCCAAGATGTCCAGCCCCACTCGGGAGTTGTGATTGAGTTGTTTCACAAAGCCACTGTCTACAATGTATCTGTGTGAAAATGGAATAGTACAAGAATGTGCTTTTCATAATGCTTTCATTCTGCCGATGACACACAAGATGCTTCACTCACTTTATGCCATTGATGGTGAGAGACGTGGCTGCGATGTTAGTGGCAACAACACATTTCCTTATTCCTGGAGGTGGAGGCTGAAAAATCTGCCTCTGCTGATCTGTTAGAAAACCAAAAGTAGTGGAGTGTTTTCTCATAGTATTAGTAGTTTTATTAATATTATAATCACAATCACAAATATGTCATTCTAAACCTAGGAAAACTTGAAATGTAATCACTTTAACAATGAATAAGTATGGAACAAAATTACCGGTGGGCATGGATCCATAAAGAGGCAAAATGAGGAGGCCATCCACAGTTTGGTCGTGTACATCATAACGGTAGTCGATAGATTCTGCCTTTTCAAATAGCAAATCACAGGCTCGCTCAATCTCTGACTGACCTGTCACATAGAAAATAATAATTTAAAAAAAATCAATGACCAATCTTATCAGACTTAAGATGTACTCTAATTTGATAATCATGAATCATGATGGCTGACCTGTTAAAAACACAAGAATATCTCCTGCCATTTCACTGGTGTGAATGTCAAAAGCCACTTTAACAACCTACGGAGCAAAAAAAGTATATATTTAACACTAAATGAAACTAAATGTTTGAAAGATCGGACCTTGATTAACAACCTCACTTAAAAATTGTGAAAAAAAAAAAAACTTGATCACATTTTTCTTTAGTAATCTCAAAGGTTTTCCAGATCTGAATACTGATACCTCTTTTACATAACCAGAGCTTTCTGTGTCTTTGTGTCCAATAGCTGAGCCAAATGTGCACGACACAGGAAATGTCCTCCCAGGTATAGTGAAAACAGGGCAGTTGCCAAAAAAGC
The DNA here is from genome assembly GCA_029814505.1 of Siphamia roseigaster. Taxonomy (NCBI): domain Eukaryota; kingdom Metazoa; phylum Chordata; class Actinopteri; order Kurtiformes; family Apogonidae; genus Siphamia; species Siphamia roseigaster. The sequence goes on along the minus strand of JAPTYR010000006.1, from coordinate 10,622,045 downwards.
TTGACAGTTTTTCTGTTTCCAGTGTGGCAGACATCACCACTACTTTGAGAGGGAAAGTGCGTCCCTTTTTGGCTTCATCAGGGTTGGAGAAAATTTTCTTAAGTAAGCCCAGGAGAATATCCTGCAACAAACACAACCAGTAACTGAAAAGAGGAAGATGAGCAGAGTGGATAAAATATATATATATAAACAAAATAATAAGAGTGAGATTTGGACAAAGGATATATTTCTTATTCAAACACTACATGTAAATATTAAGGCATGTAGTAGAATGTGATCTAGCGTAGAGGTAGTTTTGTGTCAATTTATAGTTATTGGAATAATTTAGGTAAATATTCATGTTGTCAACAGTGACGGGAGTGTGTTTAAAATTTTGGAACATCAGATATGGGGACTTGCATCTCATCGTAAGCATCAATTCAAGGTCTACTTACATTACTAAAAACTAGGCTAATTCAATGAAAGGCACTTTTGAATATATAGATATTTCTTAATGGAACACTGTTCTTTTAAATATTGGAAACATTTCAAGTAAGAAAGCGTTTAAAAAAACATGTAAAGTCACTATTCAGGCTTGTGAATTACTAGTCTTTTTATGTTACCATTTTGGGATTCCCCCCCCACCTTTTCTTTCTCCTTCTTCTCTTTTCTGTTTTCCTGTAACTCGATCTACGTATTGTGATTTTGCATCCTGAACTTGTTTTTTTAAGAGGACCGCAGGAAGAGTGGCCCAGTGTTTGTGCAGCGAATGGGGATCCTCAGCTAAGAATAAACTGAATAAACAGAATGAACCTCACAAAATGACAGTTACCTGAGTAGAGGTGTCAAAACTACTCACAGTCTCTACTTAAGTAGAAGTACAGCTATTTGTGTGGAAAAACACTCTGGTAAAAGTAGAAGTACTGATTCAACTCCTTTATTGATGTAAAAGTAAAAAAAAAAAGTACAACTTCTAAATTGTAATAAAGTAAAAAGTAAAACAGATTTTTTTGTGATGGATTAAATAATACTTATTTAACAAGGAAAATTATAAAACATTCAAAAGTATCCAAAAATAAAGCTTTTAAAAGTGAGTTACCGTGTCGATAATGCATTTGATCAGGTCACAGTACTCAGCTTTTTGGGTATGGGCGGGAAATTTTGGAAGAAGAAGGGGGAGGGAGGAGTCACAATTGAGATAAAAAGTCATCATGATGGGATTTAAAAAAAAAAAAAGTCATAAATA
>JAPTYR010000006.1:9939290-9952835 GCA_029814505.1 Siphamia roseigaster | reverse complement strand
GGAAAATGTTTTGTGTGGTGGTGAAGCAGTAAGAGATGAGGAAGAGGAGGAGGAGGAGGAGGAGGAGGGGGGGGGGTGGATAAACACAGTGATGGAGAGTGAGTGAGAGGGAGAGAGAAGGGGGAGGAGCAGAGAGATGATTCCCCTCTAATCCTCTAGACACACGCTTGGTCTGGCTGCCTACTGGCTCAGAGAGAGAGAGAGAGAGGGAGAGAGAGAGAGAGAGAGAGAGAGGGAGAGAGAGACGGAGGCAGGTGGAGGGCGCAAACGGAGAGAGAAACCAAGTGGGAAGGAAAATAACAAGATGAAGGGAGGTGAAGAAAGGAAGGCTGCCTCTTGTACCGCGCACTGAGAGAACCAGAGACAGAGGAGGCACTGAAGACGAAGGGGACTGGACAAACCTTCCCCACTCACCCAGCGTCTAGTGCAGAAAGAGGGAGACAGAGGAGGAGTGGAACGCTTCTGTCCAGCGCTTCCTGAAGCAAAGCAGGCAGGAGTGAGAGGGAACAGAGCCAGAAGGGGAAAGGAGAGGGCTTCTTTGACCAAACTGCTGGAAGAGAAGAGAAAGAGAGGAAGAAATGAAGAAGACGGAAGGAGGGAGAGTGAGCAGAGACCCAGATACCTGCTTCCTCAGGCTCACATGAGTGTATGGACCTGAGCCCAAGCAGAGTACTACAAGATGCTGTCAAAGAGTAAGCGTGTGAGGGCGGAGTGTTAGCACCAGGGTGATGGATGTCTGTTTGCACAAAGTACAGCTGCTTCTTTCAATTGAGTAAAAAGGACAGAAAGTGTTTCTTGAGAGCAGAACAGCACATTTAAGAGCCAGATGAGCGCTGGTGTGTGTTAACCCGGGTGTGTGTGTGTGTGTGTGTGTGTGTGTGTGTGTGTGTGCGTGTGTGTGTGTATGCGTGTGTGAACATATTTGAAGTACTGACCAGCTGTTCAGGAGGTAAACAGTATGCACTCCTAGAGAAGGGGGACAAGACAAGAGGGAGGAAGAAAGGTGGTAACACATACTCATGTACGGGCCAAGAGTCACATCCAAAGTGTGTGTGTGTGTGTGTGTGTGTGTGTGTGTGTATGTGTATGTGTGCAGGCAGCTGGAACACAGACAAGCTTAAGTGTCAACAACTCAGGTGTGGCTTTTATATGTGTGAGTGTTTAGGAGATGAACTGAAAGAATTACAGCCATAAAAAAGGGAGGACACAACCTGAGTATCTTCACAGCATCCTACTTGAAATCAGCTGCTCTCCAGTTTCAGTTTCCCACCTGACGCTGCTCCCTACCTCAATCAACCCAACAAGGGGACTTGGAGAGCCAAAAACAAAACCCAACAAACTGACATTAACACCAGCATTCGCTGATTAAGAAGTTCTGATTTCCTGCAAATCAGTGGATGCCTCCAAACTCCAACCATGGGAGAGTGGACCATCCTAGAGCGCCTCCTGGAGGCCGCTGTGCAGCAGCACTCTACTATGATCGGAAGGTGAGTGTGATGATGAAAACTTTGGGATGTCACTGAACTGAGAAGAAGTACAAAGTGTACTGCTTTGTCTTTTGTGGATGTGTCTGTGTCTTTAAATGTTTCTTCTGTGCGTGCATGTGCATTTATTTGTTTATTTTTTTAACAAGACAGTCGTACTGCCTCTAGTCAGTGCTTCCTGGTCCAAAGAGGTTAATGGGAGGGTGAGGGGGACTTTAGCTTCTTTAATCCCTCAGACTGACATGATGGGAGGGTTAGACATTCATGAGGGACACTATTAGCCCACACAGAGGCTTTGGATAGCAGGGGATCTAGAGCAGTTCAACTTCGGCTCTATTTTAATAATACAGCTGTTCCCCATTCATTTCCTTTTTCCTTTCTCTTAAACACTCTTGTCAAGTTGATTCAGAAGCTGTTGCACATGTGCATTATTTGAGCCTCGCTCTCTCGCCACTCCACTCCTCTCCTTCCTTTTTTCACTGACAAGGATGAAGTCATTTCATAAAAAAACCCACTGCTTCTGTCACTAGCACAAGGTCACGGTAGTTATGTTTTATGCATTTTTCGACATGTGGAGATGTCTTGTATTTTAGTTCGAATAACTTATTCTTGTAGGCCGCAGAATGGGAAATTATTTATGACTGTTTTAGCCACAGATGCACATCAACTGGGCAAACAATATTAAACATGATTTTACATCTAGCATGACAAATTCCAGAGTTGGAGTTTTCTTGGGACTTATAATACGACCCACAGGTTCAGAGTGCGTTCATTATAGACTGTATGAATTAGTAGTTTAAACCAATTCCCTGAAGCTACTGACTCACTCTGGCTAGTGGTACTGTTGAATTATTGAGTGAATAAGTGTCAGCCAGTTTATGAAGTAAATGATGTGCAGAAATATTCTTTTTTTGGCAGTTGTCTTCAGCTGACAAAGCCCCGAGTGGGAATTTTGTAGTGTTGAGTGAAAAAAACTGAAATGATTTTGTGTCTTGTTCTGAGAGCAGCGAGTTGAACGGACAGTTAGCATTATATCCTTTGGTGTTATGATGAATGATTGGTCAGCATCCGCTTGCCCTCATTCATTAGACAGTGGAAGAGCATCAGGACGATTAATCATACTGGCTGCAGGGTTTTATGAAGGGGGATAAAGAAAAGCAAAGAGGTTTGGACGGGAGACAAACAAAAAGATTCATAAAGGCAATCGAAAAAGAGAAAGAGAAGAGGGCGTGTGTTTGCAAAGGAGAAAGAAGCCAAACTAGGGCTGCACGATATTGAGGGGGGGGGGACAACTGGCATTGCGATTTTTTTTTTAAACCCAAAATATAATTGCGATGTGAAAACAAATCTACTGAAAAAAAATCCATACTACATGTGTGGTCATTTAAATGGTCAAATAAATTAGTTGTTTTTCATCTGGCAGTGTCGATAGGCATTTCAGTTTCATCCTTCTTGTAGTTGAAATAATACCAGATAACTGATACTACATTTCTTTTTGACACCGAGTCTTGGTTTTTAGTGATTTTCTATTGTCATTGCACATTTTTTAATGTTGTTACCAGCGACTCACTCCATGTGCATCTGTTGCAGTAAATTGATTCAGAACTATTAAGACTGGTGGATCACTGCGCACAGTGTGTATCACTTCCCCAGGTTTAAATTAGATGAGAACGGGGTTGTTTTCTTTTTAAATCTACTATTTGCAGTGTAAAGTGGCCCCATTTAAGTGCAATTTCATTGTAACTCATGTGCAATGACAACAGATTCTATTCTATTGAGTTCATTTGCCTCCTACATTGCAGGACCTGCGAAGTGATTATTGCACTCACGTACATTGCGATAACGATGCTCAAACGATATATTGTGCAGCTCGAAGCCAAACAGAATCAACATTCCGAGTGTAAGATGTAAGAGACAGGCAGCAGATGACGGAAAAAGAGTAAAAAGGCAGAGTACAGGCAAAGGGACTGAGAAGCAGTTATTCACAGACAAGCGAGCAGACACATGGCCTCAGTCTACAGGGCGTTGGTAGGAAGCCAAAAAGACTGTCTCGTCATGAGATGGTGCTGCATGTCATGACCTAAGCACGGCAACCAGGACACCCCATGGCAAAAAAAAGATCAGATCATCTTCATGTAGTTTATACAGTCTGAGTTATCCAGACAGCTGAGATGTTCAGGTAATGGGCAGAGTCAGCAGGAACAAGCTTTTCAAAATATATAAATTCACAAAAAGAAGGAAAAAAATATTATTGTAATTGTTTGCTTGGATGGATACTGTTATATGTGACATTATTATATTGTATATAATATTATGTATAGTATATTTTGGTGTGAAGAGTTATTATTTGCATTTCGTCTCATATAAATTAAAAAAAAAGTCAACAAAAGCAAGTTCCCTTAGATCTAAAGTGTATGATCTGTCCTTCTTGGCATCTGTAGCAATACAATACTTTATTTATAGCATTCCATTTTAACTCAGCTGAGTGTGATTTCAGATCTAATTCTTTGAAGCCTTAGTTTCCAGCAGGCCTGTACTGTCAAACAAATATCTGCTGTGTCCCTTGGAAATTTCAAAAGCTATTCTCCTCCATTAGCAGAAGACATTAAAGGTGCATTTCACCAACTTCTACACAGATAAAGGATGCTCTTCACTCTCTTTATTAATCTTTTTCACTTTGTTAATGGAAGGCTCTTCAAATCAGTAAGTGCTCTTACTGTTAATATGACATGAACCAGTCACACTTTAATAGCAGCATTTTTTGTGTGACACTCTGCACATTCTGCATCTGGCTTTTTAACAGCTCAGAACTATCTAATCTGGGCCATCACTGCTGACATGAATTTTTATAAACGCACGCTAATGCTTCCTCAATCCTAAAACCTACTGGTCTCTCAGCTGCGATTTTGCACATCCCATTGGTTAGTGAAGGTGGCGTCTTGCAGGAGGAAGCGCTGCACAGGTTTTTGTTGTGCCCATGTGTTCCTGTGGCCATGCCAATCCAGTTCAATATTATATATAGAGCCCAATATCACGACAAAGGTATCACACAGGGCTTTACAGAAATTGTTGAATTGCTAAAAAAACAAAAAACAAAAAAAAACAAAAAGAAAAACACAATGAGAATAAGGAAACAGTCAAGTAATCAGTTAGAAAACAGGTTTCAGGCATCCCCTGTTCTTATACGTGCCTTCTCGGCAAGGAATAACTCCAAAAAAAAAACTAACATTGGGAAAAAGACAAACCCCGTGGAGAACCACAGTGAAGGAGAAATTCACTCCCATGGACAGGCTGCAGATGTGACCAGGACTGACGGACATCCATTTGCAGATGCCAGCATGTGTTCTCATGAGTCCAGCATGACAACAGCCCACAGCCCCGAGTTGATTCATCATACATGAGTCACACATACATTAGCTGAAGTATAACACCAGGCATTCGTGTGAGAATATACTGTAGCTCTTGAGATTCACTTCTACGTACTGCCCAGATTGTTATGTGAGAGTAAACCTAAAACTTCAAGTGTGCATGTCAGATGTGCTTGGATGGATTTCCACCCTGTCTGTGAGGATGTGTGTCTTTGTACACTCCCTTACTACCTTGAATTTGTTCCTACTATTACGGGCAGTCAGCCAGGTGTAAATTGACTCCTCTGACTGTGGGCTGCTGTGCCTGTTGGCATAGACACTACCGTACCTAACTACTGTACCATCAACACATCTCTCATGTCTCCGTGGTCTCACTCCTATAGAGGGTATGCGCGTGACGTCATCGGATTTTTTTTAACAGGTGTGCCGCTATATTGGATGGAAGATTCTAAGTCGATAGCAAGTGCACTGAATGATTTTCCGAAATAATTGACTGCAGAGATGGTAAATTCCTGTTGTGTTATCAGATGTTATAACATTGATGATCGAAAAGGTCATGGACTATCTTTCTACCGGATCCCATCAGTTTCTATTGACCCAGATCAGAGAAATCACTAGATTGCTGCGATCAGCTGTAAAGTCTGGCAGCCTACTGTTTACACACGACTGTGTAGTGCTCATTTCATCAGCGGTATGTCGGCATTTTTCCTGCTGAAATTCCTGGAATAACATCATCCAAAATGCCTAAAGTTGATCTACCCCATATTTGTAGTTGTGCATTAACCTCTTCGTCCCGACAATGACCAGAAATGGTTTCTACAGGCCAGGACGAATAAAACAAGCTGTCAATCACAAAAATAGGTGAATGACAGCACGTGGCTAACACCGCTGGATAGTGTAATTTCATCAGTAGAAGGCGTCATATCGCGAAACTTCTCTCTCACGTCTGTCATGTTGCCAGCCACTTTCCGTCCAACATGGCGACACCTATCTCGGTCACGTGGTTTGGTGACGTAGCCGCATACCCTCTATCAGTTAAAGTTCCTATTCTCAGCTGCCATTTGTCTGAACAGGGCTACAAAACATACAAGTCCGTCCTCCCAACACCCGGCTATTGATCTCCTATAATGGAATAGGAAGTGAAGCTTGACTGAAGACAAGGCACTTAATGAAACAGTCTTTAGGCCTGTCCATTTGCAAAACAAATGGACTCAGTGGTTGCAGAGACAGGAATGTCAAATGAGTGATTAAAGCTGCCAGTAGTGCATTGACTTTTTCACCCATTAAAATAAACCTCGATAGTAATTAGTGGAGCAAATATTTGTTCTTGTGGTGTGTTTCTTGATGAAGGAAGCATAGTTAAATACTTAGTAAAATATGCAATGGAAGTAAAAACACAAACATTGTCTCACAAAGTTAGAACCATAGAGAACCTAGATGAATCTACACTCTAACAGGAGCTTCAGCCAGTGTTGTCAGATTTATGATAATTACTGTATTCGTGCAATAATTCATTCTCTGTCCGATGTGCAATCATTAATGTCAAATGATAATTTGATCACCTTGTGACACTTCACATTAGAAGCTGTAATCAGTCTTGGATATCTCATTTCAATTCATTTCCTGACAGGAAAGAGCAATCTGGATCCCACGCCAATGTTAGCACCTCTCATGCCACCAGCCAGTTATTGGATTTGCCAGTTTTTCCAAACAATAAGCTTGTTGCATTAATGTCTTTAAAAGTCTGAAATGGCAACAACTTTCCTCGAAACACTTCCCAAAAATATGGATCATTATATGAAGAATGAAAAAAAAAATCAAATGTATACCAGGAATTTTTGTTGTAAGTTGCAACACATATTTTGCACTTAGATTTCCTTTTACAAGTCTGAACTCACAAGAATGTAGTTAGAATTTTGAAATCACCTTCAGATGTGACAACAACAGATAATAATAATAATAATTATTATTATTATTATTATAATAATAATAATTACAAAACAAATGTTACTGAGTACTTTTCAGCAAACACAAGTCTAAAAATAAGTGAAAGCAATGAGTGACTTTGGTGACTCAGTTGCTATAGAAGCATTTTACCGTTCAGGCTTTCAGAATATCTATAAAAAGATCTCTCCTCGTGTGCGCTTCAGGTGATCAAGATTGCTCCTACGAAGCTGTGCACCTCAACCTCAACTTAGGGTAGCTAGCTCAGCATGACTCCTCAGTATGGTTCCCGTGAGCCAAATGAGTGTTGTCACTCTGGAGCCTTCAGCTCATCTGTCATGGAAAGCATGAGTGTGGGTGCGTGTTACATGCACTAAGTCTGCCCAGTAATACACAATGCACACAGTAAGCTGGAATCACATTTTTAGCAAAAGGTGTTTACATGGACGACCTGTGTTTATTGACATAAATATCTCTGCTGTCACATGACCTTTAGATCATCATGCATTTACTTAGTAAATCTCCATGGAGTCCTTACAACCCCTGGTGAGATGATGGATGGCTATTTGTAGAACAAACCTCATCGCAGAACATGTGCAGTATTTTACAAGGGAAAAGGGAAGTTAGAAAGAAGCTGGTATGCTGCCTCACTTGTTCCCCTGAGAGATTGTTGAAAAAAAGAGACCCTTACACAAGGCCAAGTGAGAACCCTGACATCTATTCACTTGCTTCCATTCTGTCCCTACTTTTACAATATGAAATGACCCCTGGGATGCTGTCAGTTGTAATGTCAGCAGTTTGTTGCCATAAGAAGCTGGTTATTAAAATGACCTCACATGTCCCGAAGGGAGACCATGAATCACTGTTAGGAGGCTGATGCATATGAATGAAGCTGCTTGTCACACCACACCTGTAGAATAAATATACACCATCTTCCAGCTGATAAAGTCTCAATTTATGAAAAGCTGGTTATTCTTGCAAATAAAAAAAAAGTCAAAGTTATTAAAGATGCAAAAGCACTGGACTCCAACAGTGGGAGTGATCTACTGTACTCTTCTTGGAAATCAGCCTCCGAGCAGAGAAGAGCTGCTGTGTAGCTGCACATAGCTTTTTATAACTGGAGTACTACAACCAGCCTCCATGGGGACCTGTACGAGGAGAAGCAGAGTTGTAGCTGGGGGAGAAAGAGAAAGCTCATAATTATGCAGTCCATGTTCTCATTTCTTTCATGCTTACATCTCACATCCTCCATCCACTGTTTGTCTCAGCAGCTTATTTTTTCCTCTCCTTATCCTTCAAGTCCATACACGCTGGGTCAGGGTTGACGTGTTGGTGCGATGCTTATGGATTAGTCAATAATAATACAGCTCCCATTGGAGAGTGTGTGGATGTTTATCAGATGCGTTAAGGGAATAACCTCCATGCATAGATATGAACATTGTTTAAATGTTTGACATCCTTTTATAGTTTAATGTAACTAAACTATAAAAGGAATAACATCACATAGACATTGATGGAAAGCATAGTAAAATTAGGAAACTATTAGCAACAGTACGAATGAGATAATGACTGAAAGTAATCAATAGGGTATGTGGAAAACAAAGAGGCAGAATAGATATATCGTTTAGATCATTTAGGATCAGCGTAATATGAAAAAAGAGACATGATTATGTTACAAGGTAGATGATCAATTTATAATAACTGAATCTGAAGGGGGCTTGGTGGTGGATAAATATAGAGGGATTAAAGCAGGCGAAAAGGTCAGAGGTCAGACAGATTTCACCTTGCAGGGCTTCAGGGAGAAGCTGTCTCTGGCAGGGTGACTCAGCAAAGCTTATAGGTTTAGTGTTAGCACCTCGCTGGAGGACAGAGCAGGTCAGCGTTAGAATGATACTGGGGGGTTAGTTTAACCCAGACATTACCTTATGCACACAAACACAGGACAGCCAGCCTGCAAAAATGACTCTTCTGCTGCATTTATTAAAAGTTAGTTGAAGATGTCTGCAACTGAAAAACAGTGGCTCATTTTATAAACTCCCCGACATCAATACTGACCCAGGTTATTATAAACTAAGGCTAAAATAATAATGTTAAGCTAAACTAAGCTAACTGAGAACTACAATGCTAAATATAATGCAATACTGTTGGTAATGACAGCTTAATTTCTTTTCAATTCAGGGCTTAGAAGAATGTGGGCCTTTCTTGACTTTAAATGGTTTCATAAATGATATCTGATGTCCTCCTATTCTTCAGGTTCTACAAACAAAGGCTAAAATGAAATGAAAACAAATACAATCCCTCAAAATAAAGCTACTAGAAAGTAGTTGCATCTATTCTGACATCAAGTACCTAAAAAAAAAACGATTGAATAAAAACAAACCAAAACAAAATAATAATTAAAATTAATACAGCCATATAAACAGAAAAAAATGCACCAAAAAAAAAGGCCAACATTGATCTGTTTGCTGTAAATTAAGCCTGCAGCTGTTGAAAGTTTCTCTGTTGGATCTCATTATGTGTGATTATTGTCTCAGATACAGACGGTCTGACTATCAGCATTTCCACGTGAGGCTCATAAAGCTGATGGACACTCCCGTTTAGTTTGACTGATTAGAATGTTTTTCTCTTGATCTGCAGATAAAGCCCTTAGCCCACATCAATGTTTTCCTTCACTGTGCCTCTTCATTTTTTCTGACTGTATCTTACTCTTTGAAGATAAAAAGGCCGCAGTCTTCTCTGCTTCCATTTCTGGCGCTGGCTTCAAACTTTACTGCCAGTGAAGAGCCACTTGCAGACGCTTCAACATCACTTTTGCCCCTTTGAGCATGTTTTAGTCTGCACACCTGTAGCTCCAGTGTAGTTGGTAAATGTACATGTTCTAACAGATTCATAACAAGATATTCTATGAAGAAAAATGTCCTTTCAAATTACACATGAGTTACCCTAAAGCCTGTCCCACCTTTCTAGCAGCACTTCAATTCAGCCTGTATTTGAGGAGCTGACACTGTTCTAATTATGGAAATGTGGCGCTGCGAGGCTAGAAAAACAAAAATGGATTAGTTTCATGTAATGACATCAAAGGTTTATTGTTCTAGCTAAGATATTTTCATGTCCTGAAAAAGTGATTTTAACGCGACAACAAAAATATTTTCATGCTACGACAAGATGATTTTTATGCTCCAATTACATAAAACTTCTCATATCATAATAAACATGTTTTTTTTTTTGTTTGTTTGTTTTTAAATATGTTGAGCTTTTTTCTTTTTCTGGCTAAGCACCAAACTAACAAGGACAAATATTTTATCTGATTTTTTTTTGTGTCTGGAAAGAAAATGTCAAATACTTTAATCTTTCAGACAAGAAAATGATAACATCTGTGTTTATGACTCATCCTTTGGTGAAATATTACTGTTGATTTATGATATATGAACTGTTTTATGGTACTGATCTACATTTATGATTATAGCATAATCACAGATTATCTAATATATATTTCATGATACAAAACAAAAAAGAAACAAACAATTTTCTGTTGTTGTGTAGAATAGACCTGTTACTACAATCATGAATGTATTCTTAAACCATTTTAAACCAATTATTTGTGAAATTGGAATGGCATTTGGACAAAATCATGTAAAAAATTTGTTTCTTGTCTTATAGCAATTTCCAAAACTGGTCAAATAGCAACAAAACACTTGTATTTGGAACCTTCTTAGGCTAGTCCCCCCCTCCTTACAAATCAGCTTGTACACAGAGTAACTGACTCAACATGACTAAAAAACCATTAGTGCACACCAGCCAAACACCTTACACCTCGCTAAAACACACACCATCTCCTCCAGGACCAACATACTGTAAGGAGGCATCTGATTCACTCCTCTTCACACATGTGCACACACACACAACCAGATGGTCATCCAAATATACAAGCATGTGCGTAAGCAAAATTGCAGCGTGGTTGCTATATTTGTTCATTACTCACGGGCATAAACATACACATATGCACACACACATGCTCACACACACACGTACACGCGTGTTGCCAAAACTATCAGTGGCATCATCTCTGCAGCTGATCATAGAAGCAAGCTGACAGAGTGTGACAATGCATTCACACCTCAGTACACACACATACACTCCACACACATGATCCCATTTGCAGATTCTTCAATTAAGCAGTGAAGTCAAGCTGCAGGGGTTGTGTTTGACTCTCGGCAATATGGTGTGTTCACACTGCTCATGTAGCCAATTATGAAAAAAAAAAAAAAAAATGTTACTTGGGAGACAGAACTGAAATGCGAAACAGAAACAGATAAATTTAGCCTCTCTCACAACCTGTAGAATGAAAACAGTGAGACTCATGCGGTTTGTTGGCTGCTATTTTAAGGAGAATCTTCAGTCTCCCAACAGGCTTCAGTGCGACAATGTGAGAATATGATGCTGCACTCATGAATATCGCAATGATGGTGGATGAGCGTCTTCTAAATATCCCATGAGATCAAGGCTTGTCGGGAAGTCAATATTTGATGTGTACTATACACTGATTTATTGTTCATCTGTCCTTCATTTCGAAGGATCCTTGGGAACATGCCCTCATTTTTGCAGAATAAATGCATATAAATTCTAAACACCTGCAGTGGAATATTCTAATCCCAGTTTTCTATCGACCACAGTATAACTGTTTTGTGAATGCTTTACAGTATTGGTATGTGTAGCCCAAAAATCTACAATAATGTTTGCATGACTAATCACATGACTGTGTTATGGGGAAATTTAATGACTTTGTGTATAATGGCATGTAGCAAAGAACTGTATGAATAAATAATCTTACGTCTTTTCACAATGATGGATGGACTAGCTTGTTTTAACTGTCACCAGTAATGAACCAGTAACTGTAAATCAGCCTCCTTTTTAATAAGAAATGTTATTTACTTTTTAAGAGATCAAGAATGCTTAAGAGATCAAGAATAAGATATATTTCTTGGAAAAACATGAATGACAACATAGCAAAATAACACTTCTCTTCTCTCTCTCTCTTTTTTTAGAAAGTATCTGCTTAAATGTGCTAAATCTTACATTTTGACCCCAGACTTATCTTGGAAACTTCAGCCAACCAGCATTTAAGACTGGAGTTGTATTTATCAGTAACACACATATGGTATAATTTAATTAGTTTCATTCCGGAAACATTTTACTTGTAAACCAGTGTTATCTTTGTAAATATTTATCTCCCATGAACATGAAGACCAATATTTACATGTGCTGGTTTTGGAACATTCACACACAACATACATGCAAACTGCATTTCTACACATGGTTTCAATGTTGCTGATTTGAAAACATTTTGCCTGTTTGATCTTTTTTTTTTTTTTTTTTAAATCTCTAGCTCACTGAAAACATTTCAGTTAAAAATGAATCATTAGCATTAGAATTCATATATACACATTCTGTGAATTCTGTATTCATTCTGTGTTTACATTTTATATACTTTGTCAGAAGCTTCAGCTTAATTAGTCCTGAAGAACGTATCTTTTTTTTTCCTGTAATTTTCACAAAAATAGCATAAATAGGGCTTTAATCCTTTTCTTGTGGACTTCCAGTATTACCAGCAAATCAGAAACCTTGTATAATAATAGCTGTGAAATTCTATTTGTCAACTAAATGCATTTGGGATATTCCCTGCGATGTGCTGCCTGCTTGTGTGTCATGGAGGCTCCCTGCATGTGCCAGTGCAGCTGATTTGGGCTGGAGCTTGGCACGGGCAAGCCACACTGGGTGGGGAGTTGGCACGGACTCACCAGCCCTAACTCAGGATTGTCCAAAACCCATCGATTTAATCCGGATTACGCCCATCATTTCCCTCTCTCTCTTTCTGTATTTCCCCCTCCTGCTTTCCCGCCCACACATTCACACTCTTCCTCTTTCCTACTGCTCTTTCTCCTGCTCATGCATCACCCCTTCATCATGACCTTATGACCCCCCCCACCAAAAAAACAAGGGAGCTTTGACTAGGTGGTATGTTGCCATGGTGATGACCATGTATTTCACATCCTTTCATTTCTACCAAATATCTGCTCTTAATGATCACAAAGAGACTAAGCAGATTTTAGAAAGTCTATTTTTAATGTTTCCTATTTAACTCTTAAGATGATTGCCTATCTGTTGCCAAGGTAACCACTGCATTTTCAGACCCTCCCAAACCGTGTGCTTATGAAGTGGTTCACTGCTGGGGGAAATCTGTCATTTAATAGTGAAAATACACTTTAAAAAAACCTCTTACAGCGCTTAAAAATGAAGTGAGTCAACTGAGTAAATGCACACTGACTTTAAAAACACAACTGTGCGCTTCCACCCAGTGAGTAAATGGGAATTTTCTGCCCAAATACAGTCAGGAACTTGATCAATTTATCTCCTGTTTGAGACAGTCGGTACACATTCATCAGCTCAGCACTTAAATATCTCTGAGTGTGTGTGAAAACAAGAGAGATGGATGGTATTTTGAATTCCATTTCAACATCTTACAGACCCAGAATCACATGACTTACAAGACTACACCATAATAAAAACCACATTGTTGCAGAAATATAGGCAGTGTAGACCTAGTATGAGATGCAAAAGATGAACAGATGGTTGTATTTCTAAGTTTGTGGATTCATTGTCTTATAAAGGAAACATCTAAATTGAGGGGTGAGTTATACAATAAGTAGAAAAGCACTCGAAGAATGCAGACTCCGCCAAGGCAGATCAGC
>JAPTYR010000006.1:9670453-9691559 GCA_029814505.1 Siphamia roseigaster | reverse complement strand
GTGACATCACGACGCCCCGACACTATCCCGGTGCATAGACCCACCACAAATTGCCACCAAATCTGTGGGAAACACTGACTACACAGATCACATTTTAATCTTTGTTGGTCATTTTGCTTTTTACCAAATGCAAGTGGTTTTCTGTCACATTTTGATAAAAGTTCCTAGGGCTGATGAACCCATGGTTGAAAATCATTGGCTTAGAGATAAAATGCAATAGAGTGGATCTTACACAACATAAGATGCTGTGAGTCTGTACAGACGTAAGATATACACATACCTGTGTTTGTGTCCTGAGACCCCTGCATGCCCTCCTCTGAAACCTTCTTGCCATCATCAGAGTTGGATGAAGTGGTGTTGGAGGAGAATTGGTACTTCCGTTTCACAGTGATAGGAATATTACAACTCTCCAGATACCTGAGAAGCATAAAAAGCACATGCTAGAGACTGCATAGTTTCTTTGTTTACATACACAAGTCTTCTCTTTTCATTTTTTCCTGCCAGTATCATTAATTTACCTGATGACACTGTCAAGGCAGCTGATCTGCTGATAGGAGCAGACAGTCTGGTCTTTGTAGTTGAGGTCCTCCATGCTGGCTACAGTACTGTCTCTAGCCAGCAGAGATGGGGTAGAGTCCTTCAAACGCACTGCTGGACACCGGGAAGTTGCTATGTAATGTTGAAATTACACATAAAGGGGAAAAATGGCACATTTATAATTAGAAGTGATGACTACTTTCAGATTATTATTTTTTTACTGTCTTTTCTATTATGGTTCGTGTTGCATTTATAGGTGCTGGTTGTATGATTTTGATGTTTGAACTACATTATTAAAGTGTCAGTTGTGTTAAACTGGACTCACAGTCAGTGGTCTTCTTTTGCTCAGGCTTGGATGAAGGTGGTGAGGGGGAGGGAGAGTGCTGGCCACCTTGGGAGTCTTGGTTCTTTAGCATGTGGACCCCTTTGCAAATTTCCTGGAACGTCCTTGGGGGCTTGGCCTTGCCCGTCTCTTCAGTTGCATTTCCTGCTGCAGCATTTCCATTGCTCTCGCTAGATGAACTGATGCTCACTAGTTGCTCGTGAGAGCCGTTGCTGCCATGGCTACCGTAACCGCTGGAGCCCATGTTGTGGACCGGCTGAAAAGACAAATGCTCTTAGAAAAACTGAAAATATTTGAATATATGAATGTGTGATGAATGCATTTGTATGTATACACATACTTGGAGTAGCAGCCTATGGATCTGTTCACTGATCTCCTGGATGTCCGAGTCCATGAGCTTACCACCGTGGAAAGCCGGTGCTGCAAAAACATCTTCATTCACAGGCCCCCTGAAATAAATACAGTAAATCCACATTTCAGTAACAGATAATATCACAATTTCAAGACTAATCACAAAAAGTTTCATTATGTGGGGAAGATCTTTAGCTCCAGTAGATCAGGTTTTATAGTCACTATATGTATCTAACAGGAACTATAAATACACAATTGTGTTTGTTGATACTCACATTCGGACTTTATGTCTGCCGATGACAAAGGACACCTTGCGGCTCCAGGGGTTGACAAAGCTGGACCAGCTAGTGTCGATGGTGATGTATTCGCCATTTCTTGCGCAGAAACGGATGGAGGAGTGGTCAAATGGCTGACCAGCATACTGCAGAACTGTTCGAATCAGGGGAAAAAAACCAACATTTTTAATGTTTCTAACATCAACTATTTCCTGGTAAATAATACAGCATCTCATATTCATTTCTTAAATCTCTTTTTCTGTAATATGTTTTATGGGTGGAAACTGAAAACAAACAGTAATTATAATAAACAGTAATATACTGTATTTTCAACAATGAGCATAGTTGTAGTTAGTTGACGAAGTGAATGAAAGGGGGTTCTTACTCTTGCGATGCACAGCCAACATCAGGGGTCGGTCACTTGGGTGAAGGTTGAGCAGCACAGGGGTCCCGATCAGGTCCTGAGGGAGGTAACCCAAGAGAGGAACAGCCCTAAAGAGGAAGAGCAGAAAAGTGTTATAGATATGAAACATTCTAGAAAGGATCAAGTAAACTCATGATTTTGTTATGTATAAATAACTTAAATGATTCAGCGCTGCATTCTTACATTAACAACAAACTGAAACAGAATCACTCACCTCTCATCCACATCCTGGAACACACAGTTAGGGGTGTGTGTAGTGGTAAAGATACGTTTGTCAGGAGGAATCCTGGGTGCTGAAGATAGACAAAACAGATATTGATATGAACGGACACCGATATAAATTGATGCCAACTAATAATCATTAGTGTTACAATTATTAATTTTTACCACCAGGCAGACAGGAAAAATAAAATCTTAATATCATGATAAAGAAAATCCACCAAGCTGCAGATCAACCAGTAAACAGAATCTAAAATATAATTAGGTACTAAAAAGACACACGGTTCATATTAAATGATTCTCCAGCATCTTAAGACTTAAATAAAGCTGAATCGTGCAAAATAAAGACCCAAGAATCATTATAAATCACTGCTGGGAGCATTTTTGATGAGGTGAAAAACACGAGTCCAACAGCTGTTTTTGCGTCTTGAACCATTTCTGAGGTATGTTTTTCAATGAGTGTGTTTTGTAAATGAACAATAAGCCCTTTGTTTCAGAAGTTTCCTGAATAAGAACTCAGTTACTGTGTATAAAACAGCTCATGCTAACACTATAATCAGATTTAAGTAACTAATTTTAGATGAAATCTCTTTCATGGGGTCAGACAATCTTTTATTACTTTTAATTTTTTCACAAACCCTATGTTTTACATTGGTCATCTCCTTGACTGAATGCAAGAATGTCTTCCTGGTACAAAGCAGCATCTTGTCCTCGTCTTGTTTCAAGGAGTAAATTTTTCACATGGTTTGCTAACAAGCTGTATTAAGTAGCTTTTTTGAGCTTGGCAAAGGGACTGAAGAGGATAAAAATTCTTCTAAACAATAAATAAGCCAGACAAAAATAAAGAAAACAGTTCCAGGAATATACTGTCATAGATTTCACACTGTCAAGATAAGAGCTATTAGATACCTCTAAACAAACAGACAGGGCATTTCTATGCTTCCATTATTGCCTCCTTTAGCTTGGGATACACTGGGGCCACCTTTAACCAAAGGAGAGGAAACAATGCCATCCCACAATGCACTGTGGCAACTGGTGCAACTATCAGCCAACCAGAATTTACATAAGCTAATACTATAACAAATCAGACCTGCATATCCTGACCTGTTATCTTAAACCGTAACTTGTAAACATGCTGAAATGTTATGAATGTTAAACAAAACCTATGCTTTTAGGGCTGTCATACTGCCAATTTAGGAATATCATAAATGTTTTTGCTACTTCAGTCACAAAATGTAATTGACTTTGCACCAAATGCATTCAATTTTCATTAGGGTGAAAAATCTAAGCAAATTAGGCAAGAGTAAGTAGTTTGTGGGTAAAAATATTACTGTAAATTTCGATGATGGAAACTCATGAATGATTGTATTCATAGTGGCAGCTTTGTTGACCTAATTTACAATTTGAAGCTTTACGCATCATTTTCATAAAACTACTAATTGGTATCCATACTAATATCTTTGGTCTCTGAGGACAGAGTGTGAGTGATTGATAGTAAATATTCCTTTCTTTATTTCTATTCCAGCCTTGGTTATGCTTCTATCTGAGTTCCCTGTGTATGTAATCTCCATTAAAAAATGCTAACACGGTAGGTTCCTGTAAATGTTTTTGTTGAGGTCAAGTAAATGTGGAAAATAGAGGCCATTTTATGGACCAGTCTACATCAGTTGAGTGTGTTTGTGGTCACAGATCTTACCTTCGTAACCAGAGTGCACCCTCTCAGCCAGTAGGAGGCAGCAGAACTGTTCCTCAGCCAACTCCGCATCCTGGACCTTCATCAGGTATGGAGTCATTCGGAAAGGATAGTACTGGAGATCCCCTTCACGCTCCTTACCACCACTATAAAATACACCCATTGTTAATGGCTTCTTCAATTACTTGGATCAATTAAATACATTTTGGTTTAACTGTTTATACACATGCATATCTGTAACAATATTTCTAATACCCAATTTAGCCACTAGATGGTGATAAAGATCAAAAGCTTTCAAATGCTGACTTCCTCCTTTCTCCCAGAGGTTCTTTTCCTCTTCTATCACAAATCCTTTGGTGACTCAGAGCTTGTTTGAGCATGAATGTGTGGATCAGATGAGACTGGATGTTGTTACTCACCTGATGCGGCAAAAGAAGGACTTCTCCTGCATGCACTCCGTAGGTGACGACTCTGTGTAAGACAAAAGAGGACAGGATGAATGTATCATCTAATGGATCCCACGTACTCTCTAAAATGTCCAGGAGCTCAAAAACAGGAGACAAAGAGCATGAGAAGCTTTTTCTAAAAACAGAACCAAATGCTGCAAAAAATGTATCAAATCAATAGGAATTAAAGGTATAAAGAAATAGTCCAAAAAAGTCCAAATTAGTGCTGGGTGATATACAAGATACACTGCACCCTGGATATTTATCCCATTTTGTTTGCCACTATAAGTATTATACTGTGTGTTTATTGAGACAGGAACCCTCCTAACCTGTACATACCCTTCTGACCAGTTTCTGATTTATCAGAACTTGCTTTATTTAAAAAGGTTAAAGTTGCTGTCATAACTATTTATTCTCCAGTTTTTTTATTTAAACCATACTGCATTTAGACTTTATTAAGAAACTTCAGTGAACTGAATCAGAGCTGAGAGCTGCAACCAGCTAGAAAAATGAATTATCTAAAGATAGTGGATCACAAAACTCTTTCAAAACAAGTGTACATGGATTTAATACATCAGCATCTCAAAGCCTCTGACTGCTCCAATATGTAATTATGTCTTCAGTGGTAGAGTGGATGTGCACCCATCAATGTGTAAATGGGCATATTAATGAAATATGTGTTATGTGTGTGTGAGCATGTGAGTGCGTGGGTGCCTTATGTGAAGGAAATAGATGCAGGTGGTGTGGGTCATGCTTCATGTGCAATTCCCACGTGACCTTTGTTGGTGCCTACAATCCCAGTTCATCTCCAGAACCTCCAGAGACCCACACTGATGCAACTTATTCAATACAAAATTGTTGTTGATGAGATTAAGAGTAAAAATCTATATTGGATGTATTCAATCAGGTGACAGGCTCAAAGGCCAAGTTCAGATCCACCTCTGATGCAAGACACAAGTCTGATCAATTTGGACACATCTGCAGGTTTCTCAGACACTCTGATGTCCTGTATGTAAGTGAACACTGGTTTACCAAGAGCATCATATTTAGTGTTTTGAAGGCATCCAAGAATTTCAAGATACATTACAACTGCATTAATTATATTTGTGTTATCTGGACACAATAGAATGACATGGAACGTCCAGTGGAAATCTATGTACATATCTGAAATGCTTGGAGATTCATGTTGGGCAAGAAAACAAATAAAACATATTGACTGGTTGACAGTGTCTGTTTATATCAACAGGAAAGAAAAATTCAATTTCAAAAGCTGCTGGTTGTTTTTGAGCAGTGCATTGAATTACACATTACAAAGACATATAACAAATCCAGCCTATTAAATGTATGAAAGCATGAGTAACATGTGAAGCTACAATATGAGCTTATTGTATTTGCATATAGGAAGGAGGAGCAAGATCTCATAAAGTATCAAATAAAATGTGAGAATTCCTTCTAAAGCAGATGCGAAGGGACTCAGTCCACTGGTGATTAGATCTTATAAAATGCATGTTAATCCCAAATCTGAACAATGCTAAAAACATGAGTAAAGAGTGTCTTCAGAATGGTACCTGCTCCTGTGCACATGCTCCATGAGGGCAGGCGGTAAGGTGTAGTGAAGCTATAGAACACACTGACGTCCTGAGGGGTCAGGAACTCCACAAACTTTGCATTGTTGAACACCTCTCGCTTGCAGTTCAAGATGGATGCTGCCTGATCAGAGATATACACAATCTTTCCAGTGATGAGAGAAACAGCTACAGCAAAAATATCCTGCAAGTAAAGACAGAAAAATACATCTAGTTAGGTACCTTTACATTTTAAGCTGTCAGCAAAATAAGCATGTTACAATGTATTTAAATGACATTTTCGATCTGAACGCTAAAATAAACAAAACAAAGTATATAAAATTAGATTTTGTGAGTGAAAATTATTTTTTCAGTAGTATTCTGGACAGGTATCCACTGAAAACACTAACCATGCCTTATTATGGCTATCATGAGTCAAAAACAACTACAATGAATTCCCTGTCCAACTAGTATTTAGATTTTTGAAAATGAGTGGACTATTGTACAACTGTAATAGCCAATAATGAATCTTAAAGAATGGAAGACACCGTAAACCACAAAGAAGAACATTTTCTGTTGAGCAGCTTTACTGGACTTGTACGGACAAGAAAGTTTAAGACATTTACCTACTCCAGAATCAACCTAATGCCTATTAGTGTGAAAAGTATTTTTATTCAGTAGGCACAGTAACCATGATGACCAGGGTAACCACTGATGCTACTGCGCTCATAGCGTTACAGGAGGGGCACAAGAAGCTGTTCTCGTAAGTCACCTGTCACAGCAGCTCTTAATGTTTTTTTTTTAAAGACATTACCGTATATTTTTATTTAAATTACTGCATATATAGCTAATGTTTTGCACTTTGTCTCCTGTTTATTTTGTGGTTGCTGCAACCTGTAATTTCCCATCCAGTCACTATTTCTGACTTGAGCATTAATCCAATCTGACAATGAGCCAGGATTTCTAGTATGGCAAAAAACAATTATGACCAAAAATTATTATCCAGTTTAATTCAATACTTCTGCATTACAGAGTTCAAAGTCTTTTTACATGTTTCAAGCAATTATTTTTGCATGTTTAATTTGTTAAGGAAAAAAAAATTTGCTAATGTGATAATGACAGCAGTGCCTCCAAATGCTTTTACAGTAAAACTTATCCCAAATTGAAGTTACATATCAAGGTACTTACATTGTTTTTGAGGGTATATTCAGAAGTGATACTGTTGATTTCTTCGATGGTATAAGATGAAACATCAAAACCAGGTGGTTGACTGTCATTTATCATCAGCATTTGATAATATTCCTCATTAGCTGCAAAGCCCAGAAAACACAGATCAACACGCAGATCAACTCAAACAGGGCAGAGATGACGATACTTTTCAAGACAGCTCATCACATTTCAGAAATGTTACAGAACCCATTTGTTAATAGGGTTTACATTCAGAACAAGTACATGATACAAATCACACATCTGAATTAATCAAAATGCAGATTTAATTATAATGTCACGACAAAAAATCTCTTTTGCCTCATAGCATAATTGACTAAGTCATATTTTTGGCTAAATGGTGATATCTGCATAACTTTACTCTCCTAACACTGATGATTATTTTTCATCATTGGCTATGACCTGAAAAAATATGACTTGAGCAATTATGCTACGAGGCTAACAAAACTTACAGAGGTGTGAGAAAATTCTGAAACAGTAAATCGCCAGCTGAAGTGATCCTTACCTTTCACCTGTTTGACACACCGCAGGGCATACTTCAGCGTGCTGACCGTGCTGGACTTCCCCTTGCTCCTCTTTTCCGATGGCAGATACATCTTCAGCTCCTTGAGGGTCTTGAAGAGCTCCTTCTGTGTCTTTGCCTTGGCTGACTGTTCACTGCTGCAAGGCGAGCATGAGACAGATACACGTGTCAGAATGACAATGTCTCACCAAAGGTGTCACAATCTGGGAAGCTTAGCTTTTCCACATGGAAAGCAAAACAGGACAGGTGACTGCGAAAGACAGGATTGGGATGGGACCTCTGTGGGTCTGACTTCAGAGGTTTAACTCAATGCTGCTGCATCGGCGTGCCAATAAATCCATCCTGCCTTTCCCAAACTTAAGAGTCACTTCACCTAATTATTCATGGACTATTTATTGGTTTGTGGCACATTAAAATAACAATAACATCATCAAAGAACATTGGGAATTACAACTGATCATAATCCTGAATGATGATGCTTGGGAAAATGTATGCTCAAGGTGTCACCATGAGATTGGCAGTCAGTTCAGGAAGGAATTTAACTGGAAAGTGAAATTTGACTTTTTTAGGACTCCACTTGTGTCTGGTAGGTTTAAAAACAATTCTGACAACAATTAATGGAGAAAATGTGGTATAGTCAGTGACCATTCTCGTATTTTTTTGGACTGTCCTAAAATGCAGCCATTTTGGAATAACTTTAAAGGAAAAATAGAGATGATTTTAGAGAAGGGCATTCCATTGGACACACTCATATTTTGATAAGATATGTTTCTGGATCACAGGTTTACTGAAAAAGAATGTTATATTCTACACATTCTTCTGATGACTGCAAGAAAAATAATCACAATCAACTGGATGAAGCGCAATCTCCCCATGACTGTTTAATGAATACAAAAGGCAAACATGTATATATGATGGAATACTTAAAAGTTATACCATGCAACTTTTAACTCTGATATTAAGCCTAAAAAGAGTAGTATTATATGATCTTCGGGGGCCAATATATAGTGATTGATACGTGTCAGCACTCTGAGCGGGCTGCCCTCTGCAGAAACCAGACATCGTAACTTTGGAGAGGTGGGCTGTCGATCAACGTGCCATAAAGGAAGTTGCTTTACAGCTCGACCTCCTCTATAAACACAGAAAGCTCTGCTTGTGCTACTTTTTCTCATCACTCAAGCTTTGTTGTGGCGAAACAAAGGAAAAAGGTAAAAATTATGTCTGAGGAGGCCAGAAAAAGAAAGAGGCAAAGAGATCACTGCAGGTCCAAAACACAAGTAGATGTTGGAAAAGAATTCACTGGTTGGAGACTTCTGAAACAGAAGGGTGGGAGCTAAACCTACTCTCTGTTTGCCCCAGTATTATTAGACTGGTAAGTAAGTTCCTTGGCTGTTATGGAAACTCACAAAAATGTGATACTTCTGAAAAAAAATTTAGCCAGCATTTATTCAAAAAAATAACAAGAGCCGTTAATAGACTTTTAAGAGACTTTAGAGGCATTACAGATTTAGCGCACCTCGTGGCCAAAAGTTACACGGTATAACTTTAACAGCCCAGTTACAACTAAGATTCCATGCCTTTAAAAAGAGATAAGCTCCAATTCTTGATTATTTCTTAATTATTTTCCCCCTCACATTCCACATTTCCCTCACTTTCATCTGTTCCAAAGTCACTGCATGTGTTTTTTTTGTGCAAGTGTGCATTTTCTCTCTTCATTGTTGTACTCCAAGGTGGACATATGATGGTATATGTACATATAATTTTCATCACAACTGTAATATGCATGTCTGAGTGTGGACAATGTAGGAATATGAATAATAGAAATCCACATGCATCTTTACACTGTAATCCAGGGGAATGTATGTGTGTAGGTATGTCTATATGTATGTATGTGTAGATGTGTATACATGTATGGTGAAAGATGCTCTCAAGGCAATCTTGTTGTGTCATATTTATTGCCATGGAAATAAAGTAAAAAAACAAAATAACAATAGCAATAGCATGATGCTCCAAGTAAGACAAAGTTAGGACAGTGATCAAAATGAAAACAGTGATGTTAAAATTTCCTTGAACATGTCCTTCACTGTCGACAATATGAACACAGCACATTTCATGATTTGGCTGATATGTTTATGCTGATATGAAGTTGGTCAATTTCCTTTTATTTCTATTAGTACTTCTTATGTTAAGGCCTTCATAATGGATTAATATGTGAATTAAAAGTGTTTTTCATTATGCTGGTCTATTCTGCTCTGATGCTGTGTGCACTGCTCTCTCTTCTCGTGACACTGGATGTCAGAATACGATCATGCTCCCCGAGGTAACACCGAGTGTGATTTATGTGACTGCTTCATTCCCAATCCTATGACGTCAAAATTACAATGAATGTTTTATAAAAAAAATTGGCTTCACCAAAGCAATTTGATATGCAGTAACAGAGGAGAAGCCTCAATGTGCATCATGTGAGCACGTGTTTCATAATTAAAAACTTTAATATAACATCTATGGAGAAATGAAAAACATTTATCTCTGCACCTATGGGAGAATTTCATGAAATATTGTTTTGAGAATTGAAAAGTTAATCAAGTTAATACACACGCACGCACACATGCACACACAGAATATGCATGTAGCATTGTTTGGTTCTGTAAATTGGCTTGAGAGTCTGGTTTCAACTAGCTTGATATGTAAAGTGTCATGAGATAACATTTGTTGATTTGGCACTATACTATAAATAGAATTTGATTTGATTTAATTTTTATAGTAAGCCATCACATACTTTCATAGATTTGGGTCATGAGGAGACACCAAATCAGTACAAATTCTCAAAAAAGGAATGGAAACAAAGTGCCACTTTTCTGGAGAATGTCAGATATGGCAGTGATATACTAACCTGCAGCCACTAGTTGAAGGGTTGTCCTGCTCAGAGCTCACTAGACTGAAGGCATTGGAGCTGCTCGGTGGCGATGGGCTGTGAGAGTTGGAGCTGTAATCAAAAACAATGATGAATGTTATTGAAAAAAGCACACAAAGACCATAGAAGAGACTATTGTGAAAGGAAACTCGGAGCCCCAAAACAAAATGTTTGACAAAACATAATATGCAAGTCAAGGACTTAGAACACCATAAACCTCTGCATCTCTGTTACAAAGGAGACAGTTCAAATATGTTCAATCAAATAAGAGGGTCGAACCTTTTTTTTTTCTTCTTCCATATTTACGATCTAAAAACAAGTGAGAAGGCTCAGGACCAGGTAGTGTATTGCAGAGTGAAACCTACTGTTTTTCAACATTCAGATGATTCAGAATCAAAAACAAAAAAGAAACTGTTAGTTTTATCTATGAAAAGATTAAAAAGATTACAACAAGAAAAAGATGTTCTTTCAAGTTGTATTAAAATCTTAAATGGTTTGAAAATGTAATAAAACATGTCAAAATGATGCACAATGGGCACTTGAATGTCTTTAAAATTAAAACCCATAAAAAAACCTGCACACACTATGAAAGGAAACAAATAGCCAAAGGCAATTAAAAAAAACTGGCTTTTTTAAAATTCACAAATGTTCCCTCTTCCTGATGGCATTCCCCTCACATTCCACATTCCCCTCACTTTCATATGTTCCAAAGTCACTGCAGAGATGTAAGAAAAGCATGCAGAAAGAAAGGGGATTTACAAAACCTGCACATCCTTAGCAATTCAACTTTTGAAGGCTTTATTACAAGCCTGGTTTTGATAAACAGAGCTGGCAAAATCCCTTACATTCTGTTCTTAAGTACAAGTACAGCTACCAGTGTAAAAAAAAATCATAAAAATAGAAGTGCCAATTCAACTCCTTTACTTAAATAAAACTAAAAAAGTACAACTTCTCAATTGTAATAAAGTATAAAAGTAAAAAGTAAAACTGCATTTTTGCCATTGATGAAACAATACTTATTTAATTGTACAAAATCCTAACATTTTCTAACTAGATTCCTGCAGCAGGTCTGGTACTTAATAGGTAACCCACAAAAACATGCAGGGAAGGGTAAAATATTGACATATTTTAAATAATGTCACATACATTTAGTTTGAAAAAGTAACAAAACTATTCTGAGAATATAAGGAGTATAAAGTACAGATAAAGTACATTTTGTGCCAAAATGTAGGAAGTACAAAGATGCCCAAAAAATAAATAGTCAAGTAAAACTACAGATACCTAAAAAAAAATCTACTTAAGTAGAGTAACAAAGTACTTCTATTTTTAGTTATTTCCCACCTCTGTTGATAGATAATACATTCATTCAAAATGTAATCTTTTCTATGTTACACCAAAAATGTAGCCAACTAGTCAAGGCTCCTGGAGCACAATTAACTGTAGCACTGGGACTATCTACTGGACATAATAACTGTAAATATTAGACTGATCAAGTTTCTCTTACACGTTTTTGATGCTACGCAAGTCTGTTTAATTGTGACAACACAAATAAAGTACTCACAAGTGCCAAGAACATCTTGATGAAAGAGCAAACAGTAAATTTATGGTAGGACATCTTGCTCATAAGTACAGTTTACTTATCAACTCAACATGGTGACCGACCCATAATGTAACTTGTAGAGCTTGTAGAAGGGGCATCGTTTGTGTTTATAGGTAAAGGAAAGAAAAAGCTTACCAAGTGTTACATAGGATACAGAATTTGTATGCCCCAATTATGCAAGATTAGTCATAGTTAATAGTACTTAATAGCACTACAGTTACTTAATATAACTGGACCCTGTGCAAGACACACACTTCCAACCCGGAACTTAACTGAATATACAGAGCTGCTCAATACTCCAGCTTTAAAAACTCTAAATTAAAATGAAGTCCTCAGCAACTGACATTAGCTGTCAAAATCTAACCTCAACAAACCACAGAATAAATCAGCCAACCAGCTATAAATGCAGATTTGACAGTTTTCATATTCACTGGGACAAACATTAAATACAAGGAAAACAAGCAACACCAGTCTCCATGTATTGATAATGTTATTGTAAATGTCACATATTATATAAAAATGTAGTCATACAACCCAGGCCTTAAGTCTATTTCAGAAACATTAAAAAAACAGTAGCTACATACTTCATCCTTCTCTGCTTTTATTCCAAAGGTGATTAAATCATTAAATCACAATATACTCCTCCAATATGATGCATGTGTGTATTTTCTCACAAAGAATAGCAAAGTACATTTCCACTAATCCTTTACATTTGACTACTCTCATCAACACTGAACCGAGGCTCATGGTTACATTTCATTCTATTAGTGGAAGGATGGATCTAATCCAGCAGATATCACTATGACAAGTACAGCCTTTTGGAGACAAATAGGCAGTTTCAATGTAACAGCACCGTCAGCTTCATCACACTGAAGCTGATGGCAGCCATCTTTAGTTTTGATCTTCAATGCAGATAGCAAATTTCCTGGGTTTCTCAGGTGTGTGTTAAACAAACTGAACTCATTCTGCCAGCCCATTCCTGGGTGAAATATATTCAACTAGTCATTTGTGAAGCCAGACATTATCTCAGTTCTATGCACCAAACATTTCCAGGGATAACTCAGACTTGAATCTATTTAAAGCTAAATGTATCGCAAATTGACACAACCTGTTCTTTTACTTCTCATAAATAATATCTACCTCCAGTTAGAAACAGTATGTCATGGGCCGCGGTTACCTGATTTACTACAATCTAGAATTCAGTCACTATCATACTACATACAATATGAACATATTAAGCACAAGTATGAGTTGGAAAAGGTGCCGATTATGGCCCTGAAGAACAGAAAAAAGTGGTCCCACAGTGCATTGTGATGTCTACATGTAGTTGACCTTTGGACATTCTGTGTAGTGGTTCCTTAGAAATTGCACCTTTAAACATAATGGGGGCTGACCACCTGATGGACAACATAATCTTCCTCAAGATGCATAGACACATGTATAAAAAAGTAATCTAATATAACTATGCCATTAGTGACTGACCTTTTGTTGCCAGACACATAATAAAAAACAGCGTTTTCCTCAGACAGTCACTTTTGGACAGGAGCGCGTAGATGACTCAGTCCTAAAATGACTCATATCGGAGAAAACCACTGTCCTGTTACTTTTAATGAAGCGTACTTCCATGACCTAGATGGTCTGCTTCCCCATTGAGGAAGGAAAAAAAATAACTTAATCTACCATGCTTCACTTCATCTGATGTGCACTCACCTCTTGTTGCTCCCTGATGACTCCAACAGAGCCGAATCTTTGCCATTGCCATTTGAGCTGCCCACAGATTCATTGCCTTGCGACTCATTGCCATGCGACTCGTTACCATGGGATTCAGTCCCACTCCCACTTGAGCCACTGCCACCCATTTCTACATCCTCATGCAAAGGTGGGCGAGTCCGCTTCCGGTCATCATGTGGTGACCCAGGAGAAGCTGGGTGCTCGTGGCTGCTGTCACTTCCCTCAGAAGCCAATCCTAACTCTGGTTCCAATTCAACGCCATCCTGCCCACCACAACCCTCGTTGTAACTGCTGGCCATGTGGTGAAGTTGGCTAATGGAGCCACAAGGAGAGCTCTCCTCTTCCTCCACCTGGAACCCAACCCTTTCCTGATTCCGTTCGTGCCCGTCCAGGGTCGAGTACAGGTAGTGCTTTGGGTCACTGTCCTCAGACATGGGATGGGCCAAACGGCAGAAGACACGAAGTTAGGCTAGTGCATGGTTCTTGGTGTTTCAGGCAGGTGGGTGTAATCTAAAGGAGGAAAAAACAAGCATGTGAGAAAACAAAGTGCACTTCTACAAAGAGCAAATCAATAGTGACAAGAGCCAAAAGTGGCAGCAAATCTCTGTGGATGTGAAATAACGATCCATTACAAAGTGGTCATACTTTGATGTTACCAGTTTGATCTGGCTTGGATATGGGCCAAGTTCTTTAAAAGGCCAATGATGAAATGGAAAAAAAGGATAGCATATAGATAAAGCGACCTTGTTGTTCACATACACGTTTGCACACACAGGCTGCAACTGACCCTTCACACATTAGGTTGGCTGGATTTGCCCTTTACAGGTAGACTTTAAGCCTCAACACTTTGATCCAGTTCAGTTTTTCAGAAGAGCTTGACATGAAAGGTGACTCTACATAGAATAAAGCAGCAAAAACAGGCCAAACACAAAAACCTTCAGACAACAGTGACCACAAAGTCTCATTTTGATTAATATCACTCTAGTATTATTCAAGCTTTCCATTCAAGCTGTCTTTTCTCAAAAATGATGGCTCCGTCTATTACTTTCACAGACAATAGTTAATGCCAAGAATCCAACATATGCATAGAGAATATAGTTATTATCTTTCTCTTTCAAACAAATGATTCTTATATAACATCGTGCAGTGCTACCAACATCATGTGTATAATGAAGCACAGACCTCCCAGAGCCAGACCTTATATCATTACCTCATATCAATTAATTACACAACAACCTCCTGCAAAGTCTGAGGCACCCTGAAGTATACTAGCGACATAGATACCTACATCGTGGCTACATTTCTGTTGTTTATAGTTAAGCACAATTAGATAACACAAAATACTTCAAAGCATTCAGGAATATTAAAGAAAAATCTCAGTGGCAGAAACCTGATGGAACAAACAGAAAAGCAGCAGTTCTGAATCCTCCTACTCCCCCTCCTCCACCATAGAGTAACAAGTGGTTTAAACTATTTATAACATATTCTCTCATAACTGGCAACAAGTTCCGAAGCCAAATACAGGATTTTTCACTGCTTTCCTGTTGCCAGGATCAGGTTACAGCTATTTATGTAAGTCTGCAAATTCAGCAACGGATCTATTCTTTGCCTTTTACATAAGAACATTTATATAACTTTTAGAAGTTTAATCAAGGGGATGTCACATTCAAACATTTACAACAACAAAAAAACCCACTCTCAGCAGACTTTCCAAACACCCACACGGTCACTGCAAACTTCTGAAATGACCCAGTCTGAGGTTTATCCAGAGCAGTCAGCAGTAGCCTTGAGCTCAGTGGGGACTTCTTATTGGCTGCCAGTAGAAACCAATGGGAGCAGAGGAAGCAGTTGCAACAGGTTAGAATCATGTCAGGCAGCCATAGGAGATTCAGGGCTCACTGCAGGGTATAATTATGTCATTAGGTGCACACACTCACATTTAAATTTTTCTTTCATAAACAAATTGATTAAAAAGAAGAAGAAGAAACTAAACAAGAAATGGCATGTGCAAGCTTATGAAACACAACCATGTGACCAAATCACCATAAGATGCAGTCAAAAGTTATTCAGCATTGTTAAAAAGGCCTTACTATAAATAGTGATGTCTGTATAAATATAACATAAAGTCAGAGGTCAAAAAGTAGGTTAATGCAATAAAATTAAATAGATTCAAATATATAACAAATAAAAAGTTCTATATTGCTTTTCCCCCACTTAAAAGCTTATTTTCACTCTGTACTATTATTATGATTCCTATTCCTACTATGTGTTACATTAGCCTGCATTGTTTCCCATAACAAATAAAACCATTAAATACCAAATATGCTCAAACAAACCTGAAATATTAGCTTTATTCTGAATGCTGTTAAACTCCGTAAAACTTTAAAAAGGAGCATGTAGTGTGAATGTGCACAGACCAGAAAGCCCTCTCTGCTCCTTCAACATGACAATGAAAACATTTTAAAAGTGCTGAATGACAGCTTTTTTCTCCAAAGATCTTTGCAATACAGGGTCACAAAAGTAGAACTTTCAACAAAAAAAGACAGAAATTACATAAAACTACCCTTATACTCTGTCACCTCAGCCCCGTTGGAGCTGGAGCGCTGAAACACACCCAACACACTAGCACAGATCTCAGGCATTATACAACGCTGCTCCAGTCACATGGATTTGGCTATAGTGCAGCGAGCACAAAGCAAGAGTAGCCTTGTTTCATAAAACCACATGCTTTCACTTGGATCCAACTTCCGCACTCATTGAGGGTAAACAACCAAACAAAACGTGATGCAGACATTACACAGGAAAATAAATAAGGGGGAAATGACGCATACTTTAATAGTCTATAATTCAAATTAATACAGGAAAAAAACAAAGTAAAGTGATTGTGCTTCACATTCTGAATAGTTTCTCAGTTATTAGAGCCTGTTCCAGGAAATGATAAAAATGACATATGAGATGGGCATTGGTGACGTCTGCAACTACGGGGTGTTGGTCTTCAGTTCATGAAAATGATAGCCTAATAACACGAAGAAAAAAAATCCAGAATTGTAAATAAGCTTCTGAAAGATTGGTGAGACTGCAGCTCTGAATTCCACAATTCCATTCCTGAGTGTCCATCTCTTGTGTAAGGTGTGGATGAGGACTCATATGGAGGTGGTCTGGGACAAATAGGTTCCAGAAAAAGTGTCCCGGGACAGAAGATGAGACACCTGACGTCATCTGTAACTGTGGTAGTCTGCACCCACTATGATTAGGGACTGAACCCGCTCTATTGAAATGTTGTGCTTTTTTGTTTGTAAAAAGATGTATTCTGTAGAGCATACGTGCGGCAAGAGCGCACCATTATGACGGCCAGCAACAGCCTTTCCCCCTCATCTATAGGAAAACGGAAGTAGTTTGCATAACCTATTAGAAAACAAATCATGATGTGAAGGCTTGATACAACCATCACTAAGGCTTTCGTTATGCAAGAGAATCAATAATAAAGCAGTAAAGTGGAAGTCAACCTTATAATATCATCAATTTAGGTGTATTGATAGATCCAAGTCTATGCATTAAGATACAAGTAGGGAAGCAAAGGTTCCCTGTAGTTTTTTTTAACAGAACCTTACATAAAAATCATGTCTGACAAACCTGAAGTGAAAGCATCAGCTATATTTTAAGTTAGGGATGAGCTTGTTTACCTGCTGACAAGTGATCACTAAAGATTAGCCTCGGCATTCCATTTTTGGTTGACCGCATTAAAATGAATCTCAACCAGTCCTCAGTGGTCACT
This sequence comes from Siphamia roseigaster, assembly GCA_029814505.1. Classification (NCBI taxonomy): domain Eukaryota; kingdom Metazoa; phylum Chordata; class Actinopteri; order Kurtiformes; family Apogonidae; genus Siphamia; species Siphamia roseigaster. The sequence continues at coordinate 9,673,936 of JAPTYR010000006.1, read as the reverse complement.
AGAAGACCTGTGGACACTCATTCTAGGACTACATGTGAACAGAGGTAGTTTATGTCCATGTGACCTCTGTCAAAGGTTGACCACCCCTATGTGAAGACACTACTAAAAGCCCAGGTGCTTTCTCATGGTATTTTCAGAAGTTAAACCAAGTCACTTTTCCCTCCTATCTTCCCCAACAGACTGATCATCAAGAAAATTCATTGAGTTCAGCTTAAAAAATATCAATGTATTGTGATTCTCACGTCGACCTAATATTCACAGGTATTGTGAAAAAGTTTTGTGTGTGTGTGGGTAGTAGGTCAAAGCAGACAAGAGCCAGAACAAACCTTACTTGGCTCATACATTCAAATTACAGTTACCTTTATTAAAGTGATTCAACCTAAAAAGCTATCTTTGCGGAAGATCTAGTGAAATAAATACTAATCTAATCATATTTAGAGTTGGGAGAATTATGGCTTTAATGTAGAAGCTTTCCCCGAGGCACTGCTAAAGAAACTGTAATCAGTCTTAAAGCTGTTTATACTGGTCAATAGTGTTATTTTAATGTAAACGACATGTTGGAATAAGACAAGATTATATAAAATATAAGTTAAAGCGAATAAAACTATCCAGGAAATATTTTTGTAAGAGGACCAACATCCCTTCCCCCATTGACCTGCTATTCAAAATCCACACACACGTTGACCTGCAATCCACTGCACGGTACAGTGACACAGTTATGTAAAAGTAACGATATCATTCAAACCCGTGGTAAAACAGCAACCTTCCGTCCACCGACACACCATATTACATTAAACAACACCGATTCTATCTTTCCGAGTCGACTAAACACCTCTAACTGGCATATTTTGGTTATAAAAGTAGAATAAGTAGAGCAATCAGAAATGCTGCGCATGCGCACAACCAATTTTGTTATGCAACTTATTTTTTTGCGCTCCTTTCTTCATTCTTACTACAGCGAAAGGGGAAGAAATGAGAAAAACCAACCTGCGTTGTCGAAAAAAAAATCGGCTACCAGGACGTCCTTGGTATTTAGCAAAATTCGAAGCGTACAGCGTGACAAACATTGACTGAAAACATCCACTATTCCACAGTAGAGACGGGATTGACACAGTAGCAGTGGGTCCTCCCCGGTACTCTCCGGCTCTAGCCAACCAGCGAATCCGCGAGCCAGGCCCGCGACCTCAATTCAGACTCCTCCCCTGGACCGTCACCATTGGCTGAACTATACGGGTTTCCATGGTAAAAGTGACGACTTTACCAAAATAGAAGCTCATTGGCTACAACCCCTGTCCATCGTTTTATATAAACAATTCTCCTACTGCACGTGGAATCCCATGTTGTGTGTTTGGTGCGGTGTGAGACTGGGGTAGTTACGACTATGCGAGGTCCAAAACAGGGTGTCGGATGTTGAAATTACATAAATGCAAAAATGTGAGGAGGAACCAATTGGGAAAAGATAGACTACACCATTTATCAGACGTTTAATATCCCCTGGCATGATGTTGTAAATAACCGCTGTCATAGGCAGTGCCGCCCAGCCCCAGCCTTTACATAAAGACATCGTGACTGAAACGACAACGAAAAACGAGTGTCAAAGTCAGCGCTTCATGGTCATATTTTATGTTTACAGTCGGATGTCGACATTTCCACCATATTTGCACTGAAAAACACGGATCGCATGCCGATTCCGGTTTCATACATACACTTTTTACTGCATAGAGGACTTAAGTAGAATTACGCACTTTTTATAGCGTTCCAGGACATAACGCAGCTGTAATATAAAGCATAATGTATGCTTTATATATATTTACATTTATTTGACTAGGGTTATTGTATGGAGGCGACGTTTTAAACAATCAGATACAGTGGTATGTATAAAATAAGAAAATATACTTTTATTGTTATTGCGAGGCCACTACAGTTTCTTCATTACGTCCCACACACAAATATATCACTGATACTAATACTAATACTAATACTCCTACTACTACTACTAATAATAATAATAATCATCATCATCACCATTATCATCATCATCCTCACCATCATGAAGGTGGAAAAATGTAAGTGCATTATATTACATTTCTATATAGTTCAACCCCCCCCCACACACACACACACACACAAAAAAAAAATGACAACATCAACCTCTTTCAGAATTAAATGAGAACTGATCTAACTCCACTCCTCCATCTGTTGCATGCATCATCAGGCATTTGAAGTGTGGGTGTTTACGTCCTCTCACTTTTACAGATTTAAGTGTGTTCAAGTCTTTTATGAATGGGATTGCTTTGTGCCAAGCTTTGTCATCACTCTGGTTCATCATAAGTGTCTGAGCCTAAAAATCACAAACTGTGTTATCACATTCTGGCATCACTGCCAGCCACAACACCATATTTTACAGTGTCATGCCAAGAACCCTCCAGAGAAGCGCTTAATGGAGATATGTAGGCCTGAGCACTCTGAGTAAGAGCCAGTTATTATGTGGCGGCAATCCACCTCCTCTGAGGTGCCAGTCCTTTCAGCAACACTGTCTGCCCTGCTTATGAGTTGTCCATTCAGCTAGCACAAGAACCAGATCTCTCACATCCACTCACTTCCTGAATGTGTCCCACAGCACTTTGTAAAAGCCCCAAATGGCTCCATTACTTTCTTTTACTTTGTGGAAATTTGCTTTTTGCAGCATTCCCCTGTAAATCTTTCATCAACACAGAAAAAGGAGGCTTGAAATTGCTGCATTAATTTAAGGGAATGGACGGAGGTGGATGTAAAACAGTATATAAAATGAGAATGATTCATGGATCACACCCCAACCATCCCTTGGATGTGCTTATCCATGCACATATCTCTTTAGCTGGCGGTAGCAGACTGGGAGATCCAGCAGGTGGGTGGAATTCCCAAAACAAATGAGTCATGGTGTGGGTGGCCCAGGAGGTCTGGTGGCCATAATTACCATAATTACCTAACCAGAAATCCTCTACATTTCTGTTATATAGAACACCACTTTACCTGCATGAATTGAGCATGGTCTCCAAAATGAAAAGGTGAAGTTCATCAGTCTAATTGGGCCAAACGGAGTATTTACTTGGCTATATTCCTTTGTAGCCTATGAAAAGTACAAGGGAATCAAAGCATTACGACTAGTGTTCTATACTAATTACATAAGATTGCAGGTGATGGCAGGTTAACTGATTGTATATGTAAATGGAATCCCATTACATCTGGTTGAAACTAACAATAAAGGCACTAGCTGGTGCAAATGTGGATGTGCAATTTTATTTATAGAGAGAAACACAATTTAAAGTATGTGATACATATGTAATGTCATTACTGTACTGTCCAGTACATTATCATGTACTGTCATTAACACAGCCCACTGCCCTCTCCCCAGCCTTCCAGAACGACATCATGCCCACTGCCTCAAAAAGTCACAAGAAATCCTGAAGAACTCCTCCCATCCCGGTCACTCTCTCTTCCAAC
>JAPTYR010000006.1:9451996-9462523 GCA_029814505.1 Siphamia roseigaster | reverse complement strand
CAAGAAGCTGCACTGGGCACGGGATCCCAATATGCAGGGGGGATCTTACTGCGCAGCCCAGTGGGGGGAGGGCTTCAGGGGGGGTGTTCCGGGGTCAGGTGTGACACTCTGTTCCGAATTTCTGGGGAGAGCCCTGCCGTGTGTACATGTGTACTACACACTCAGGCTGAATCCAAGTTCACCCCTTACCCCTACCCCTCCATGTTTAGGTGAAGGGGTAGTGTGGTCCCAATTCTCAGTTAGAATGGTGGGATGTTTAGGCCTTGAAACAAAGACAAACCAGGACCACACTACAAATGGACAGAGTAGAAGAAATTTCCCATTATTTTGTTAAAATCATCGGTCGAATGGAGGTAAACAGTCAAAAAGTGCAGCAGTGGCAAAAGAAACACAAATGAATAGATTTTCTTCATAAAACAACTTAATCATTTGATTGATCGTTAATGCAATTTTAATGTGTAATAGATCACATTATTGAACAGCAACTATTGAACCGTTTCCATTACGCAGAATGAAATGTGTGTGGGTGAATGTAAGGAAAGTGTAAAGTGCTTTGGATACCATGTGTGCATAGAATGTGCTATATAAGCTCAGTCCATTTACATGTATGTATCATATTGACATGACCCAGTGTGTTCCATCAGGTCTGCTGTTTAAAGTGGCTGATGCAGCAGAGTGTTCACTGTGCATTCTGCATCAGCAGGTTTCACTGACTCTGGATCAGATAACAGCACCCAACTCATGCACTTCTGCACCACCACCTCACACTGGCTCTGCACTCTGACACCAGGAAACAATCTGTCAGATTGAACCATTACTACTTTATGCCATGGATTTACTTTTTCAAATTAGTGTCCCTACTGCAAATCCTTTTCAGTTCTATACTTTTATATTTTGCCTTCACTGATAAATTTATTCATTAACCAACGACTATGGATGATTTTGATTAATTCATTAATCTTGAATTAATGAATTGGTTGGTTAACCTCATCAACTGATTAACGATTAATTGAGAAGCACTGATTTTAATGAGAACCTGAATTTCTCTTTCAATAGTGTCTCGAAGAATAAAAGCTAAATAGTGTTCATATACTTCATTAAAAAAGTATATCATATTCCTTAATGATGGGTTTATTGAACGATTGGTAACAGTTAAGGTTATAACATTTATGTACTAGAACGAGATTAATTCTGCAGAGAAATAAAATAAAACTAGAAAAGCACTCAGAGAGCACAGACCTCCGCCAACTGTTCGCATGTGAACCCTGGATCTCCTGTTTACTAGACAAGCGCTTAGCCAACTAAGCCACAGCAAGGATACATCCAGTTTTTTCACAATATACATTTCAGATGAAAATCATAAGAAACCAAGCATTGCTATTCCCCATTGACCGCAATGTTAACGAAAATTAAAAGTGATCCAGAATCAAGGATTTCTTCCGGATCTTCACCAAAATCTAATCAATTGGTCCTTGTATCATTCCGAAGCTATCCTGAAAATTTCAGCGAAATCCGTCCATAACTTTTGAAGTTATTTTGTACACAGTCAAACAGACAGACAGACAGACAGACAGATATACGCCGGCAAAAACATAACCTCCTTGGCGGAGGTAATCAATGGATCCGAAGAAAAGGGGGCAGTTTAGAAAAAAGGGCAATTATGGCTTTTCTCTGTCAGATGTCATCAACTTCTCCGTAGTGTCCTGTAAAGTGAAAAAGGATAAGTGCTGTCAACCAGGTTCAAAGGGATGACTTTTTAGGAGTGACAGTGGACACCTGTTCAGTCTGTTGACGTGTCCTTGAGCAGGACACTACTGCTTTACTGCTGTGAATGTGATTATATCTGTCAGACACTCAAAGTGCTTTGGCGTCTGAAACAGTAGAAAAGGGTTGTAGAAATGTTTCTGTGACTCTTTTGTTTCCACTTGAGCCTGTTTGCCCCCACTGGTGAAAATTTGAATCTGACCAAGTGTATTTTTCTGATTTCTCATCAAAATATCTCATCATATTTATAATAAGTGTTTCCAGTCCAGACACAACAAATCCCACCCCCTCGCACACATTTTACCTGATTTGCCCTGTCTCTGATCATTCAGAAAACACATTTTGGTGACTGTGACATTTGACCTACATTCATCAAATTTACTGGGATCTATTCTGGACCACCGCACACTTTTCCTGAAAGTTTCATGGAAAGTAGTCCAGTTGTTTGTGTGTAAAGTTGCTAACAGACCAAAAAAAAAAAAAAATGCCCCTCTCCCCTCCCAGGGGGCGGGGTAATAAAACATTATGACCCACACTGAAAAAATATATGCAATTTTATTTTGCTTGAATTAAAAAAAAAAAAAACACACCTTAAAAGCTCAAATCCGAACCCAGTTCAATCAAATGGAAGAAAGAAACGTCAACATCCACATTTGTCACCTTCCTATTAATGTGTGTGTGTGTGTGTGTGTGTGTGCGTGTGTGTGTGTGCGTGCGCGCGCGCATGCATGCGTGTGTGTGTTTATTTATTTATTTTACCAGTGTTTCCATTTTCATTTGGGATGCACCAGTTCCAGAATTCTTGGCTGATGGTGATAATATTTAAAATGGCCTTTTAGTTGATCGCCAATGGTGATGCAGATGTTACGTTCTGTTTCTTTAACAAATACACTTTCATTATACATATAAAAATACTAGTGTTGTCAAATGATTACAATTTTAATTAATTAATTAATATTAATCCTGTGGATTAATTTGGATTAATTATGATTAAATATAAATTTTTAATCTATATTAATTGTGTTTCATTTTGCAAGAGCAAACAGACTAAAGAAAGAAGTGAATAAATACGTACTTAATGCGTTTGACCAAACTGGGTGACACATTAACCTAGTGCTAGTATTAGCCTAGTGCTAACAGAATTCCTGACTACACCTTAATGCAGTATTTTAAGATGGAAATGCTTCAGTGATAAGAAAACCTCATCAAAACCCTTTATGACAGTTGACTGTTCTGTTTTTTGTTTGTTTTTTGGGTTTTTTTTTTTGCTAAAATGTCCTACAAAATACACAAAATACTAAGACTATCAAATAATTGAAATTTGTAATCAGATTGAGTAAATTAACTCAAGAAAGAACTGAATATATCTGCACTGAATGTGTTTGGTGCAAGTTGGGTGATGCGTTATCCTCGTGCTAGCATTAGCCTTGTGCTAGCAGAATCCCTGACTAACATATGTTTCGTGTCAGTCAGTATGTTTACAGTCACATTTAAATCAAGCTGTTGAGTTAGGCTAAGGACTGAACTGGAATTTGTGATAAATCTCTCTTTGCATGTGCAGTGAGGTGGTGCTACACAACTTTCACATTGGCATTGTTCCGGTTGGCACCATAGAAGAAGAACAACCAGTAAACAAATGCGTCAGGTTTGAAGCAGACATAGTAAAAGCAGGACAACAACACCCAGAGAAGATATGGACCACAACCATGCAGCAGCTCAGTGTATTTAGTATGTACTGTTCACTCTGATTTATTACAGTAATGTACATGTTGTCATGGCAACTCTGGTCACTTCCTGAAGGGGGCGTGTCCAGGCCAGTCTTAATCAAGCTAAGGTTGGGTGGTGTTTACATGCATGGAGAAATCCAATTACAATCTCATTATCTGACTTGGTTAGTCTGACTTCTGAAACTCCAGTTTAATTCAATTATACTCCAATTAAGGTGTATACATGGCTTTGAAAACTTTGATTTTAATTGGAGTAAAGCAATAATTTAAATTTCTTTAAATGCATGTAAATATAATGATGATAAATAAGGAGCAGGACAATCCAGCCAAAGCATTATTTAGGATTTTTGCGCATGGTAAATAAAAAAGGGGAAAAAAAGGGAGGAAAAATTGTAACAGGACCACCTTTGAACGTAGGAAAATAAAACAATGTTTTAATCCAAACACTCAGTTCTGCTAAGCAAAGACATCCAGTGCCTTAAGGCGCTGAGCTGAGCTGATTCTCCTGTTACATTTTCAGGAGAGAAAATACTATGCCCATTACTGACACAGTGGAGAAAAAAAAAAAAAAAAAGAACTTGGCAGGAACAAATTTAACTAAAATTTGAATATTATGAAATCTTACTTCATAATTTCCATACTATATTTTTTTATTAGTTTCCTGTTTATTCACATTCAGATAATAGCCCTGCTCATGTTGGAATGCAGGGTCTATATAAATGTATTGAGGTGGGGGTATAGGGGTATAATATTAGTAACAGGTTCATTGGCAGTGTGAAGATGAGGACATTTTGATGATGGGTTTGTGTCAGTGGGTGGTGATGGCGGTGGGGGTGGGGGTGGGGGTCAGCAACTCCTCAGTCAGCTCAGTATACATGACCAACATTTGCACCCACCCGCCACTCCCCACTCCCCCTCCCTCTCCTCGTCCCCCTTTCAGATTGATTAAATTGGATCAAGATGACACCAATAATTGGCTCAAGCTGGGGCCGGTGCACAGACCCAACGATCCATATCTAACTCCTTTTGTTGCGATGGTGTCCCTTTTCCCTGCACCGCGCTCCATTTGGAACGGTTTACCTTGGCTCCGTCACAAGCGTTTTAGCCCAATCCCCCGCTGAACACAACAGCTCGCTGACATCATGAGAGACGGAAAAGTTACATTTTTCACAGATGTCTGGGAAATTATCGACACTGGCTTTTTTACGGCCACCCAATTCATCCCTTTTGTTCAATATCCTCAGGGGAGTCACACACAGAGACACGATGAGGTGTTTTGGTGTGAAATGTTCCTCCTTAGTATCAATATCCATGATCTTAAGGAAAAAATAGATTGAGAGCTCCAGGAGATGATTTATTTTGAGAGCCTGAGTGTTAAGGAACAGCGATATTAATCTGTGCTTGATCAGTGCATTAAAAAAAAAAAGGAAATGATAAATTGGACACTGCATGGATGAAGTGTAATTTTGGCAAAAGTTGAAAGAACACAAATATATTTCCAATGCTTGCTTGAAAAATCGAGGGAATTTTGATTTTAATGCAATACATAGAGAACAGAAATGGCTGCTAATCAGCTTTCTGTTCAACAAGGCTGATTTATTTTTTATAGAGATGGCAAAGCAAAATGTTTGAAGCTCTAATGAATTTAAAGTAAATTGTTGCAAAGTGCAGCAACATGAGCACAGAAAAGCTTAATCAGAAACAATATACAGCTCACAGCTCCAGCTAGTGACCTGCCGTTGCCTGCTAAATAGATCTGACATGTTTGTTATCCTTAGAAATTCCTGACTACTGGAATCTACTTTCACCCTTCAGGTTGCTGATTTTTCCTGGCCTCTGCATCGTCTTGGCCCTGCTCCTTCTGCACCGTTAAAAGACACATAAACATCTCAAGAACTCTGTGAAATTGGTTGATATTGATATATAGAGACACAGATCATATATATATATCATTATCTGAACCCACTTTATCCTCACTAGGGTCACGGGGGTCACATGGAGCCTATCCCAGCCACATAGGGCAAAGGCGGGGTACACCCTGGACAACTGACCAATTCATCGCAGGGCTGAACATATATAGACAAACAACACTCTCACCTATGAACAATTTAGATCAGTGCATGTGTTTGGATGGTGGGAGAAAGCCGGAGTACCCAGAGAGAACCCACGCAGACACGGGGACAACATGCAAACTCCACACAGAAAGGTGAGAGTTTAATTCCAACTGGGATCGAACCCACAACCTTCTTGCTGTGAGGCACGAGTGCTAACCACTGCACCACCGTGCTGCCCTACCACATTATAATACTAGTTATTCCAAGTTATTTATGATTTAATACATTTTTATTAGTTTTTGTATATATTGCAGTATATTGGAAAATATCATGTGATATATTAGGCATTATATATTACCATATATGATATTTTGTATTTATATTTTTCAATATATTGCAATATATTACATGAATATATGATATATGTGTCTTCAATATATTATCCCATCAATTTCTAATATATAATATATCGGAAAATGTATTGGGAAACAATATATTTCAATACATTGCAATATATTTCAAATTATATATTGCCACATTTCGTAAGGGAATGCGCATTAATGAACACATTTATACATTTCATTTCAGTATAAACATATAAATATATTATTATTAATTAGCGTTAGTGCTTATTTTCATCCGCAATCCCCATTACATGAATAAATAGATAGATAAATAATAGATAAATAAACAGTTTAAATCAGTAGATTATTTTGTTTGCCAGTGGCAGTTTGGGACTTTATGGGTTAAGCAAATCCCTCCACTGTGGATCTAAAAAAATTACAATATTTGCATCATAATCATCCTCAACACGGTGTGGATGGTTTCAGCTTCTTGGACCAAAGCAGTGACAGTGAAGAATGAGAAAGTAAACACTGGTTTCAGCTCTTACATAAACGCCAACCATTCTCTAAAGACAGATCAATGTTCCCAACCTCACCATAGTTCCATCATTTAATCTGCTTCAAAAATATTATTGTTTGCTCTGAAATCCAGATTTATCCGCGGATCAATTACCGAACTCATTAGACGTTACTAGGAAAAGTTCGGAGCGGTTAGTGGATCATTTTCGGCACTTTTAAATTATGGATACTGGTCCAACGTAGAATGAACGGGAATTCGGAACATGGCTAACTGCTGGACCAGGCTGGAACAAAAAAAAAAAAAACAGGGATTTACGGGGACTTTTCAACACTTCATCTGACATTAACCTCGCTCATGGGTTGAATAAGACTTTTTTTTTCTTTTTTAAATGGCATTTTCCTTTAATTCAAGGTATAAGACAGTTGAATTATCAAGGGGAGTTTCTCTTGGCAAAGCAAATTTGCTCAGCATCAAAAGACAGCCAGACTACCATTCTGCTGTTAGGATGCTGCACAAGACAGGTTAAAAGAAGAAGAAAAAATCAAATTATATTATGTTGTATCTGATTTTCATTTGCATTCATTTTACAGGTGTGATATACCATAGCAATATGTCCACTGAGAGAGATTTAATGACACTGTTTCCACCATGAGAGAAGGTCTGTCTGCTTTATTATCTCATGATCGACAGATTGTGTGGATCAGTTCGATGTGAGATCTTCAAAAACATCAAAATCATTCCTGGCAACAACCTTAAACCACCTGGCTTTGAGTACAGATCCTTCACAAATTCATTAAACAAGAAGAAATTGTTGTTTTTTTTTTTCCATTTTACTGTCCTTTTTTATTTTGTCCTTTTGAATTACACTATTGAGTGTCGCAGTGGTTCTGGTTTACTTCCTCTACATGGGATCTAAAAATGAGTGAGATCGCCATGTGTTGCTATGGCGATATTATAACTATTTTTTGGTCCTGTATAAATTGTACCATGAATGGGACATATAATGTTTGTCGGTTTTAAATATAAACACTGAGGTACAAAACACACCGGCATATCTGTTATAAATGTACGTTTACTTCTCGCATAGACCGTCAATGGAGAAAGAGTAACGATGTGACGTCAACAACGCGACGTAGTCTTTCTCATTTTTGTTTTCGCGACAGCTTTTATCTGAACAACAGCACAACAAACGGTAAAAGGTTTTACATGAAAAAACATCATTTTAATCCACAAACAACATATTTCATATCAGGGACATAAAACGACCTTGACCAGAAAATAGATACTTTGTTCTCATTGAAACGCATTCATTTTTTTTCGAGCTCAGAGGTTCCATGAAACCGAGTGGAAGTGACATCACTGGGGAACTCAGCTCCTAATGGTCCAATAAGCCAATCAATGTACAGTTGGTACTAACTACATTATAAACCAAGAACCAGGTCGCTACCAGACCGGCAGTTTTGACCCCGATTTGGCCCAAATTCTCGTGTTTACATTCTCGGCTTTTCAACGATGCCATTGTAACAAAACAATGAGCGTTATTACCAGTTGACCTGTCAGTGCCCATGTGATGGTTGATGGGCGTACGCTTTCACATTTAGAAAGACTTCGCTCTTATGTCATGGAGACTCGTGCACCCCCACACCATCACTGCTTTTGCATCTTTCACTGATAGTTCTGGGGATTCCTTTTTTTTTTTTTTTAACCCCACCCTCTGAAGGGGAGACAATGGGTATTGTTTTTGGTTAGTTGGTTTCCATCCTCGGCCTGAAGTTTCCCCAGAATCCCTAAATCTTTTCCCAGTATCATGCGCTGTACATGGTGGATGTTTCTTTTTATGGTTTCCTTTGCTGTTCTCAGTTCACCCCATTTAACCTGCGCAACCATTAACTGGCTTTGTCCACATCCATGTTAGGAAGAATTGAATCTCTGTCAATTTTACATGTTTATACACGTCATCCTAATTATTGAAGTCTCTCAGTATTGCGGTCTCGTAAGTAAGGTGTGGTTTATTTGTATAGTACACTTCAGGGCATAGCAGGTCACAGCGCTCTACAAAAATGGAAAAGAGACGAGATAAAAACACAATTACAGTTGAAACAGAATCTATTAAATATAAATATCAATTAATTAAAATAAAGTAAAAGGTCAGAGTGTAGATGGACCCCTTTCAGTTCTATGTACGGTTGAACAGAGCGGTTTGTAGCCTGGATTTAAACACTGTCAAAGTCTGTCTGACGTCATCAGGAAGACTGTTCCGGAGGTGAGACTGTTCCGGAGGTTAGATTGTTCCAAAGTTTAGACTGTTACAGAGGTTAGTCTGTTCCTGAGGTTAGACTGTTCCGGAGGTGAGACTGTTCCAGAGTTTACCTGCATGGAACTGAAACACAGCGTCACCGTGTTTAGTCCGGACTCTGGGCTCCAGCAAAAGGACTGTTCCTGAGGTTCTGAGGGTCCAGATGGTTCATATTGGATCAACATGTCCCGGATGGACTTTGGGTCTAGACCATGGACCGACGTATAGACAAACAGAACTGTTTTAAAATCTATTCTCTGGGAGACAGGAAGTCAGTGCACAGACTGAACACAGAGTAATATGGTGGTACTTCCTGGTTCTACTCAGGACTAATATGGTGGTACTTCCTGGTTCTACTCAGGACTAATATGGTGGTACTTCCTGGTTCTAGTCAGAACTAATATGGTGGTACTTCCTGGTTCTAGTCAGAACTAATATGGTGGTACTTCCTGGTTCTAGTCAGAACCCTAGCAGTAGCTTTCTGAATGTACTGCAGGTTTCTAACAGCTGGGTTAGAGTCCAGTCATAAGGCCGTTACAGTAGAGATAAAAGCATGGATAAGTCTTCTAAGTCTTTTTTAGACAGTAAACCTTTGATTCTGGCAATGTTTTAGAGATGGTAAAAGGCTGATGATATTACGTCCGCCAAAGAGGTAATGTTTTTGCCAGTGTTTGTTTGTGTTTTTACAAAATAATTCAAATACCAATGAACGGATTTTGCTGAAATTTTCTGAGAATGTTGAGGTTGGTCAAAGGAACAAATAATTTGATTTTGGTGATGATCCAGAAGAAAACCACCATTATCCAAAAAGACAACTACTGAACTGATAGTGATATCAACATGAATCCACTTGCAAGAGGAACATTTTCATGGTCAAGGAATCTAAAGATAGAGACAAAATAACTATAGGACTGTTATTTTAGGTGTAAATCTTAATATGTGGGGAATGAGCTGCATGGCGGAGGTCTGCGCTCTCCGAGTGCTTTTTTTTTCTAGTTTCTTGATAAGATTAATGGATCTATAGGTAATTAAATAAATTAAATCAGTAGATGGTTTTGGTTGATGGTGGCTGTTTATGAGTTCATTCAATAGCATAAACTAGCATAACTGTCCATTTTTGATATAACTTTAAATGATAGCCAACACATTTGTCCAGGTTTTACCATGCAGGATATCATTAGGTATGAAATTGACAAATGTAAAAGACCAATACTCAACACATTGTCTCCTCTCAGATGTATAAATGTGTACTCGTTCTCTATTTGACTTCACACTGTTTAAACATATTCAGCACATTTTTAGAGAGAAGCTGTTAAAACTTTGTAGCCTGTAGCTGACAACATAAGCAGTTCAAACTGCACTAGGCACTCAGTTGAGCGGCAACGCTTTCTCCACAGGCTCTATAAACTTTTATTGTGTGTTGGTTTGTGGACAATGATCCGACTGTCATAAAAACTAAACTGATCTGTGGACCATTTTGATGGATTCTGTTGGTGCTGGTGGTACACAGAGTGTGTCAGCAAGTAAAATCACTTGGCTCTTAACTTTATTTAAAGGGGTCATTTTTTTGCTAAACTTACTTTTATTAGCCGTTGGTTCATTTATTTGTGTATTTGGACCCTAATAGTTCAAAAAGTTTGAACTTGAACTCTCCAGGTGCTGCAAAGCTATCCTTTTAGTCATCCCCATAAAAACTAGAAAAGCACTTGGAGAGCACAGACCTCCGCCAAGCATTGCTATTCCCTATTTACCACAATGTTAATGAAAATTTCAAAGTGATCCAGAATCCAGGATCTCTTCCGGATCTTCACCAAAATCTAAT
>JAPTYR010000006.1:8357670-8368402 GCA_029814505.1 Siphamia roseigaster | reverse complement strand
GAGTCTATGTAAACCATATGAAATATGGTTATTTTTGCTCAAAAATGCCTCTAAAATACACCAGAGCGCCTCTCATTTTTAAAAAAATTCCCATACGAGAGGCCCCCCTTGCTAAATCCTGGATCCGCCCTTGTACTATGTATTCATGCAGATTCAAATTGATGAAAACATTTCGAAAAACAATCTATTGCGTACAATGTTGTTGCTGAAAACGTATCTGTTTCTATAAATACTTGGTTATGTGTGTACATGGACAAAGTCAATCTGGGTTTAATCATTAATAGTTCATCCCTTTGCACTGAAAAGTATTATATAAGATTAAAAAATAAACCTTAGATTTAGAAGCATGAAGCAGAGATAATTTCTTTATTTAATTGTTAATAATTTTTCCTACTCCTTTTTGATTCATGCAAATTCAGACAATCTTATTTCTCGATGTAAAAATCTTATTTCAAGAACTCTTTTCAAGTAAAATTATCTTGCTGCATGGACAGATATTTCACTTTTTTGATTACCTTGTTACTCAGGTTTAGTGTTTTTATCTCATTTTTAGACACCCCTTTTTTGCAGTGTGTCTGATTGGTCAAAGAGGCTGAAGTTCTCGTCTTGTGTTATTGCACAAAGTCACTTATTTATCACTTTCTTTAATGGCGTTTAAATGTGCCCAAAGAGAAAAAACAGTCACTAAAGGGGTCTTAAAAGCAGTAGTTGTGCTTAAAAAAAATCCCTAAATCAGCAACAATAGGCAAAATCTCAACACAACACACAAAGTTCACTAAAACACAAAAACTCACATGAGAAATACGTAGACAACGCTAAAATAAATGTAATAATTTTATTTAAAAACGGCTTGAGTTGGGTCATTTATTATAGGATGTGGTTTCCATGGCTCTCTGCTGCTATTAACTGTGAAGGGACAGTCATTTTTTTGTGAATGAAGTGTGTTGCGTGTCAATAGAGAGAAATTATGACTGAAATAATGTCCATAAATGACATTTGTTACTAAAGACGAAAACCGGAAAGAAGAGGAACATTGCTATCCTTCCTTTGCCTCAGCTGAGAACTCGCAGAGGAAGTTTCAGTCTGACTATCAGACTAGATATAATCTTCTACATTGTGACGCATGGGGCGATCATGGTGCCCTGTCACCGGTAGTCCTTGTCGTTGATTAAGGCTTTTCATCCTCCGTTGGGCTTAGCTGTAGACCGCCCGCACTTTGTCTTGTGACATGCGTAATTTCCTCCCCACAGTCTCCCCATCTTGATAGTGAGCTAATAGGAACTCTCTCCAGATCCGTTCCTAATGAAGACAGATCCTCAGATGGCCAAGCAGTCTCATTTATATTACCAGTCTATCAACTTGTTTTAAGTAGATTAGGCGTGTTCTGTGCGACAAGCAAGGGGAGAAACGCAAGTGTATGAAGGCAATTCACAAAGGGATTTTATAGAGCATTATTTTTGTTTAAGCCGTATCATTGATCAACTGAAATTCTTCTTGATCTCGTAAAGAGGAGATGAAAGTGCCATCAGAAAGGGACCAAACATGTGATCAGATTGTAAAAGATTCTCACTGAATGCTGTGGATTTTCCAGTGGTGATGACAGGTTTAGGATAACAAAGTTGTTTCCACACTGAATAATCAAGTTTGTTGAAAAGAAATAAAGTAGCTGCGTAAATGTTGTGACTGTGGTTGTAACAGACTGCAAATTACATGCAAAATCTAACGTTTTATTTTTAGCTTACAACAAAAAACAGGCTGAGAGAAATGTAAATCAAATAGTGCTGTCAGGCGTTTAAAAATCTAATTAATTACAGGATTTGTAATGAATCAATCTAATTAGTCGCATTTGAATCTCATATCTGCTAAAGGTTCTCAAATAAAGAAGTTGAATTCTAGGACATTTCAAAATTGTAGTGCTTGACTGATCAATAGAATAAACTAAGAAGAAAAGATTGTAAATCTACATTTTATTGGTGAAGTGTATTCCATAAATGTAATTCACAAGGAAAAAGTCAAGCACATCCCAGCAAACCAATGAGTCCAGGTGCATTATTCAAAAATGCAGCACAAATACTTGGAAATTAAATAAGGCTGAGTCTCAAATAGTCACTTCAGCAGAGCCTCATTTCAAAATGAAACTAAAGCTGACTCCATACACAAATTCAACATGACTAATAGATGTTTTAGAAGTCAGTTCATAGGAACGCGTCGCTTGCGCACGTCGTTTACCCACTCCGCTTCCGCACATCGCTTGCGTCACTACATTGCTTGCATGCGTTGCATCCATCACGCCCGTTGGATGCGTCATTTGTATGCATCGACTATGAACCAGACCTAAAAATTAATTGCGTTAATTTTTGTAACGCGTTAATTTGCAGTGTAATTAAGTCATCTAATTAATGCATTAAAATCACAGCCCTGAAATCAAACAACCTGTCGTAAGATAAAATAAATTATTTTTTAAAAGACCATATGGTGCAGGATGTAACCGTTCATGAGACAACATGAGAATAAACCCCCACAGTTTGGCCTGTCATCCTTTGACACTGTATAGTTTCATTCCTACATGAGCTGACCTGCATAGACTGGCATTAGCCTCTAATCATCTCATACATTCCACTCAATAACCTTGAGGGAACAGACAACTCTCTCTGGCAGAGGTTTATGGGTTTATTAACTAATAGTATTTAGAATTCAGTGTGACATCATTATTTAAATATGAAAAATGACATTTGTTGTTTTTTTGGGGGGGGTCCTGCTTTATACAGCGTGTCCAGGTCAGTCGTTTGCTATTGTAGAACTTTGAAATGCTAAACATTTTTGAAACAATTTATTTCCTGGGGGTCTGTTTTTGTAGGGCCTCTCATAGGTGATGTGTCTTAATCTTAGGTTTTATGTTTTCTTTTTCTTTCTTTTTTTTTCTCAAGGCTTTGTTTTTGTTTGTTTTATTTTTTTATAAGTGCAGCTATTTCAAGGGAAAACAACTGAGAGCAAAAATAGAAAGAACTGCTTTAATCTTTTGTGGATCACTGTCAAACAGCGCTGAACTTTGTGTAGGAGATATTAGACTAAAAATATTTTCCTTAAATGTTCAGGAAAGTATGAGTGATTAGTTTACTTCTTAATTCATTTGAGCTTGTTTATACTTCGCAGCACTAGAAGATTAGAAGGTAGATGGATTTGCAGTGTGTCCAGTCATCCTGTTTATAGTGATTTTCTTGCTTAATCATCAGGTCATATCCCTGTTTCATATCGCACACAGGTTCAGTTTACAGCAGCTACAAACTCACTGTGATTATTACATTATACTAAGTGAGACAAGACATGGCAGTACTATTTGGAGAGTCACCCACATATAAACAGCTCTGAGTTTAATAATATATTTACACTTGCAGACTCTTATTTTTGGTTCCCCAAGTTGTCGCATCAGCTTATCCAAGTAGCTGGAAAGTAGTGATTTATTTTGCACCTTGTGGGCAAATTCAGTGGTCCAAAATTCCAATAAACATCTAAGCTGTGCCATTACATGCAATCCCACCCATCTGTTGGTGAAGATTATTTGAGAATCCAACCCTGTGGTCATTTATGTAGAGTGCAACTTTCGAGCAGAGTGGTGTGTGTTGGACTTGCAAGATGCTAAACCCTGCAAACACATTAACATCAAAGAAACTAGGCAATATGCACACATTAAACATCAGCCACTAGTTTTTCAGTCAGGAGTGTCGCAGAAGGAAAAAAAAAACAAAAACACGACATGGTGGAAAGTTATACACCAGGTAATTTTGAACCCATTATAAAATATCGAGAAAACGGACAATCACAATGTGACTTGTTGATGAACATTCGGCAGCGGTTCTCCTCCTTCATGTGATTGAAATAATGGCGCAGGATCGCAGGCATCAATGGCACATAATGCATAACAGAGCAATGAATGTATGAGGTTTAATAGATCGTGAAAATGGCAGTGTGATGACAGAGATGGAGCATTTCATTAGAAAGCCTGAATTGAGTCTGTATGGGTGGTTGCTGTTGCTCTGTAATACACTGTGATGAAAGAGTGCCCACACAGTACACCTGGAAGGATGGCCTTTTGTTCCCTCAAGACCTTTAATTAAAGCTATTCACGTCTATTTTGGATGTGTGCGTCAGGGAAACTAAATCTGCAACTTTCTGAAAAATCTTACTTTTATTTTCCCTTTTTTTTTAAATTGTGAACAGAGAGACTACAAGACATACATCAGACAAAACAAAAACAACAACAACAGAGTACTGACAAAAAACAATACTAACATCATGTTACAATAGAAAAATACTAAATGTAAAGAGCAACGAAACAATATGAATTGATTGTGTAAAATGGAAAAGAGGGGAGAAAGATAGAGGGGGAAAATGATAACTGTAGTCAGAATGAAAACACCAACAAAGAAATATATAATAATAACAACAATAACAACAAAAAACAACAACAAACCAATAAAAATAAATAAATGCTTCCAATAGTTTAATTTATTATCATTATCACCACCATTTCATTTCTTTATTTCAGTCATTTATAAAATAAAAATAAAAAAAAACAATATAAAACAAATACAAACATCCTCCGATACAGAATGAAAGGGAGCAGAAAGAAGACAAGTCTTTTCATTCCATTCCATTTGGCATTCTGTGCTTCATCTAATATATGCCTTTTTTCATCCCATCATCTTTTTTCTCTCAGCTCTGCACTAGGGTCTGAAATAGAACAACAGCACAGACCATCAACAGAACGATTAAATTACATCCCATAATCGTCTGTTTGGATTTCCCTCTGCTTTTTTTTTTTTTACTTTATTCGAACGAGTAATAGCTATCACCTCTTATGCCAAGTCAGCTGCCATAGAGTAACAGAGGAAAACTAAAAGATAGATGATGAGATTAAGGGAGACAGGAAAGAGGACAAGAAAGACAGGAAGCATGAAAGAGAATGACAAGGAGGAGGAAGAAGAGGGATAAGAGGGATTTCCCAAATGGAAATGCAGTGGTTCTGGAGCTGGTGATGGAGCTCAGTCTCATCCTGTTTTTGTATTGTAGCCTTTAAGAAATTAGAACAAAAAGCAAAGAGTCCTAAAAACCAACAGTCATTTCTGAAGTCATTGAACGTATGCGTCTAATACGTCTGTGAGCACATAATGGCAGTTTTCATATGGAGCTGGTTTGGCCATCACATTATCATAAAGGTCCAGTCTCTTTATATTTTCCCTCCAAAAAATGAATTAGATCATTAGTCAAATCTGACTAATTTCTCGAGAGATTCAATGACATTCGGGGGCCCTTTCTTGATTATTTGGACTTCAACTTTAGAAACGATGCAAATTCACAAACTCAAACACAAGTCTAAACAAGGTGCAAAAAGTGGAATATGGTGCAAATGAAAAAAAAAAACAAATGCACCACAAGAAATACCAATATGTGCATAATGTAGTTAAGGAGTTAAACCTGCAGTTCCCTCCTCCACCACACCTGGCCGCACCATGCGGCTGTGGGTGATTACTCATTAGGAGGGTTTTTAAACAGTTCACCCACAGTCGCTGGTGCAGACTCATTGCCTCTTTATATCCACCCCGCATCAGCACCAATAACCCAGACACTCATTTTATACCACCGGCTCTGGCTAAACCATTTAGATATGCCTTTCTTTTTGTTTTGCGTTTGTTGTTTTAGTTTTGTTAATAAATTGGTTCTCCCTCCAACACCGTGCTCTGAGCTCCTCTCTTCATTACACCCATAATGACACAATCATCAAATGCTCTGCAAATAGAGAAACGATGCAAACCATGAAAACATCTGCAAATGAAAAACACTGTATAACCCGTCACTACAACAGAAGATTCAAACCCAGTGGGGGCGCTGTCAGCAGAAAAGCTCAATGCAGAGTCATACAAGATTACAAATTGAACAAATTGAACTTATGTCATAACATGGTAATGTGACTTTTATTTGATTATAACTGACACTAGCCTGTCGTCTACAAAGGTTGTCTGGGTGCAGGTTTGGAGCTCTTCTGTTGTAGTGACTGGTCACGCAGTGTATTTTGTTTGCGAATGTTTCTTCTTGGTTTGCATCGTGTCTTTATTTGCAGAGCATTTGATGATTATGCATATGTTATTGTTTCTTGCAGCACATTTTTTTCATTTGCACCACATTCCTCTTTTTGTACCTCATTTAGACTTCTCTTTGAGTTTGTGAACTTGCATCATTTCTCTACTTGCAGCTGTTTTCTCTTAACTGAGATATATTGAACAATTGTATTGAGTGTTTGGCCCTTGTCAGCCACTGTAGTATTGTGATAAATCTTGGAGCAGTCTAAACCTATAGTAACATAACTAAGGCTACGTTCATACAGCAGGTCTTAATGCACAATTAGTATTTTTTTTTTGCGAAATCAAATTTTTTTGTGTACTTGTTCATATTACACATTAAATGTGACTTCTATCAGTCTTGAGTGTGAACATAACATGTCCCTGAAGTGACCCGCATGTGCAAAAAGCTCCATCATAATGACGAATGAGGAAATTCGTCATATTACCCAACGTATCTGGAAAGCTAAGAAGCTAGCGGTTGCTATGGACAACAGTGTAGTATTGACCTGCAGGAAAGAGCTGTAAAAATCAAAATTTAAGATATAAAACATGGATCATGTGAAAGCACAAGTTTCCCATCAGTAGGAGCTCAACATGACTGAGTATGAAGATATTTGGAGAAGATCGGAGATATGAAGGATATGTTTATTCTATAAACCACCGGGGTTCACCAGTACCCACTGGCCCCGCCCCCCTGGACCTACATACAGCAAGTTCACTATCTCATTTTCGGCATAGGTTATTACACCATGGCAGAAGTCATTTAACAGCTATGAACAGTTTTACAGTGACTAGTTCAAGGTTTGGAATCTACTTCCTGATGACTGAAAACACTGGTGCTAAAGGTAAACCTGTGGGGTCAAAGGTCAACCTTTGGATATTCACATGTTTAAATGTGAGTATGGGAAATGTAAATACATTAAACTCGTCCAAATCTCAAAACATTGTACTTCTGGGTCTCTATGTTTGTTGTGTCAATCATGGGAGTAACTGGAAACATCAGATAAATGCGACTTGGCCATTCAGACTGAAGTTGCATTGCAAAATATCGGATACGTATAAGATAGTACCACATATGGAAGTGGCCTGGGTCGGATTTAAAAAAAAAAAAGGGATATGTGCTGTTCAGATTGTCTTTAGCAGTCAACCAAATAGGAGATGTAGTGAAGGAGGACATGGCGCTAATTGGTGTGAAAAAAGGAGATACAGGAGACAAGATTCAGATGGAAAAAGGTGATTTGCTGTGGAAATCCCTGAAGGATAAAACCAAAGGTAACAGTATTAGTAAGATGTGCTGTTACATGCCTCCAGAACTGCTCCACTATGTTTTTGACAGTGATTCTAAGTGTATGAATGTGAACTCCACCAATCATCTAAAACATGTCCCCTTCCACTGTTGTTTTAATGAATATGTGACATCTAATACTATACTGTCCAAAGTCTCCCATAGGTATTCAATCAGGTTTACATCTGGTGAATGTGAAGGCCATAGCATTTGTTCTAAGACAGTACTAGTTCATAATCCACAGTTGTATGTTCCTTTATGATTTTTGGAGTGATGCCCCATTGAAGCGTGTCATTAAGTGTTAATTGAGTGACCACAGTATTGAACAGAATTGTCTGCCCATAGCCATGCAGTGGAAGTGAGACGGTGGAAAAGCTTCATCATTTCGGTTGGAGGAGTTTGACATTCTCCTCTGTCTCTCTGGTGTAGCTGTCATATTTAGTTTCTGGTCCCTGTGGAGGGAAAATGGCAGCAGTGGAGAGAGACAGGGAGAGGAATCTCTGAAGACCAAGCTGTCTGCTTGGGACCGAAGAGTGGCTGAGGCAGATAGTGTTACACTGCACCCGTGGGAGACAGGGAGATATGACCAGAGGGATGTAGGGGATGTGTGTGTGTGTGTGTGTGTGTGTGTGTGTGCGTGCGTGTGTGTGTGTGTGTGTGCGTGCGTGTGTGTGTGCGCACGCGTAAAACTGGCTGATTTATAGAGACAGCCAGAGGGACAATGCATAATGTGATACAGAGATGAATGGACATAGAGATTGTGTTAAAGTGAGTGTGAGGAAGGATACGAACAGAAAAAAATATCAGCTTGTCTGTCATGACCGAATGCCAATTTGAAAATTTCACATTCAGACATGTCAACCTTAAAACTGCAGAGTCCCAGCAGTTTTCCAAAACCACTGGAGGAAATATTTGTTATAACTCTATTTACCTGGATGCTGTGGACAGCTTATTGGCACTCCTAAAGCCTTCATCTAGAGCTGAAAGGTTCCCAGGCTCTCTCTCTCTCTCTCTCCCCGTCTCCCCCTCTTCTTTAAAGAGTGGGTGTCGGTGTTGGTCTGAAGTGGCTTGTCTGCTGTGCAAATGAATAGCTTCACTCTCGTGTGACTGTGAAAAGACAGCGGTGGGGTGACGCAGAAGGAAAGGTAGAGGAGAAGAGGGCGGTATCTGTAAAGTGGAAAAGAGTCTGATGAGAGGAAAGATGGTGGAGAGGGTGGGCGAGTGGAAAGTTAGAGGAAGGCTTGGATTCTGAGGAGATGAGGAGAGCTATTAAAATGATTAAAAGGGATGGGAAGCGAGGATGGAGAAAAGTGGAGGATGGGTAAGAAAATCAGCTCCCAGTAAGCGCTTTCAAATTTTATAGCCACTAAAACATATCGTTAAAAATAGACTCTGCTACCCAGACAAGCAGCAGAAGATGGATAAATGACAAGAATAAATAATCTGCTTAGTAGTTGCATGCTTTTCAATTTCTTGAGTACACGCACGGTCGGTTTGGTTTCTAAACCCAATTTTCCACCATTGAGAACATTTTTTCCTAAAAATAAATTGGTTTGGAACATTTGACAGGGATTCCTCAATTGGGAAGAAAAAAAAATTGAAATGAAAATTGTATTGAAAAAATTATTTGACCTGAAGCAATGACCTGGAAATTGTTTTTGCACTAAACTGCATTTATTTCATTCTGGTCTGATCTGTACCAATCTGTAAAAGAAGAGTGGGCATTTAAACTTAAAGTAACATCAAACCACAAACAAAACGTTTTAAAATTAATAAAGTGATTTTCTGTAATTTATACCTCTCTCTTTTGTGTTTTACTAAATCTAAAGTATCACTGTGCAGGTGAACTTGTGTTTCGATTTCTTAAATAATCCTACATCTGGACCACTGAATTACAATATTTTGCAAATATATTTATTTACAAGCAGATATGGATATTAGTATGGCACAATAACCACTAAATAACATGGCTGACTGCACTTTTATCCTATAATCCTAACTTTAAATGATCAGCATTTATAGTATCTGTGTTTTAATTCGTTGTCATTATACTGACATTATGTTTCTTTTTCTTCTATTTGTAGTTTATTGTATTGTATTGTATTGTGTTATATTCTATTCTTTTCTATTCTATTCTATTCTATTCTATTCTAATCTAAATATGTAAATTTGCAGTAGTGGAAAAGAAAGTTTTGGACAACTTTACAATTCCACACAATTCAAATATTATCATGAAATATCAGAATAAGAGAATCTTTAATCAGAATCTTTTTGTGTGTGTTTCAAAAGGTGTGGCTGCATCAGACAGACAGCGACAAAAGGATTTCTCTGTTTCTTTTTAGCATGGAACAAAGAATAAAACTAAATTCTTGACAGTTTCAACGTGTCATGCCATGGATGTGTTTCATTATCTCACTGAAACATCCAGTTTTAACCTTGACAGACCAGAGCACATGCAGACGGGAGCTTGACATTGACTTAAGACTGATTGTCAATGTAATGTATTACAGATGCATGGGGTGTCCAAAAAACACTTTTTTCCCCTTGACTGTATGTGTAACAAGTATTAAACTGTGGAAGAGAAAATTCTGACGTGTCCACTTGGTTCTGGTATATATCCACTTTTATCCACAGTCATATTTATGCAGATAAAACAAGGCTGATACTTACTTCTCCTTCTGTTTTAAAGTGGCCTTAAAGCTGTATTGGAGTTATTTTGACTTTTTTTGGCATCATGTCTTGTTGAGTTTTACAGGGTGCTGGTTCCTGAACTCAGTTTATAAGCATGAAGTGTGAAGACTAGAAGTGCACACACTGTGGGATATTGTGAATAAAAGTAGCCACTCTCATATTTCATATCTACGTATGGAATCCAGTTCACATTTTTTGAGTCATGACCAATCCGTCACACCTCATTATCGGATTTGTATTTTTACTCAGTGTGAGGAATAAATAATTTTTTAAAAACATATTTAACATTCATTACTGATATGTTGTAAGCGCCTGTGGCTGGATGTTGATGAATGAGCCTCCAGTGGTCGAAATAACTTTTTTTTTTTACATTTTCTTTCAGTTTTCTGCATATTGTAAGTTGTCAAAATTTTCGTCTGCAATTTGGAAATACTTTCTGCAAATACCCAAACCTACATTCTATATCATTCTCAACCTACAGTAATAATACCTATATTTACACCGTATATACAGTACAGGCCAAAAGTTTGGTGCCTTTTCATTATTTTTATGACTGTTTCCATTGTAGATTCTCACTGAAGGCAATAAAACTGTGAATGAATACATGTGGAATTATGTATTTTAAAAAGTGTGAAAT
>JAPTYR010000006.1:8043470-8054373 GCA_029814505.1 Siphamia roseigaster | reverse complement strand
CCTATTCCCATGGACCTACCCCTACCCCTTGGACCTACTCCTACCCCCTTGGAGCTAACCCTACTCCTTGGACCTACTCCTACCCCTTGGACCTACCCCTACTCCTTGGACCTACCCCTACCCCCTTGGAGCTAACCCTACTCCTTGGACCTACCCCTACCCCTTGGAGCTAACCCTACTCCCTGAAACTGAGTTGCAAGTGATGGGAGTTGAAATATCCCCTTTAAGAAATGGGACAACACTTTGTGACCTGTTACATCATCAGTTTTCTTTGTGATCTGCTGTTTTACAAAATACAGATGTGGAAATTGACAGTAAATATATCGGTACATTGATCTACATGATGACAGCCCTAAAGTACACCATGGTTGGTCCAGGAGATTCAGTCTTTGGCGGCTAACATAAAAATTTCAAATGAGACAACATCAAATGAGCGATTTATCAGCACCTCTGAACGCGACACAGAAGTGCACCACACTACTACCAGGTACTGCAGTACCACCACGTAATGGAAATGAGTTGAGACAGTTCTGCATAGTGGAAACGACATAATAGATGCTGCTACTAACAGACATAAAAATGTTGTTTCCTACAGTACTCACCATACACATACCAGTAGCTGTAAACATCTCTGTTCCATGGGCTTTATGTATCTATTTGTGGTTATCAACTGTAATGTGATCTATTAAAACGGCATTAATGATCAATCAAATGATTAAGTTGTTTATGAAGAAAATGTGTATATTTATGTGTTTCTGCTGCACTTTTTGGCTGCGTTTTCCTCCATATGGCCGACGATTTGAACAAAATTATGGGACATTTCTTCTACCCCTCTGTTCGTAGTGTGGTACTAGTTTGTCTCCATTTCAAGGGTCCTACATATAATTGAGAACACTACTCCTTCACATGAACACGCAAAACAGAGGGGTAGGGCCAAGAGGTGAATTGGGATTCAACCTACATCTCTGAAAGCAGTTCTCACCTTCTCATAGTACTTGACCTCATACTCCAGAATGACTCCGTTGGCTCTATCCGGTGGTTGCCAAGCCAGTGAGATAGTGTGTCTCGTGATGTCCTTTGCTTGGATGGAAGTTACTGGAGATGGAGCTAGTGAGATGATCAAAGACAGAGAAAAGGGAAGAAAAAGTTATTTAGCAAACTGTTCATTTCCAGTCTCCCATGTATTTTTCAGGTTTGGCGACACCGAGTCTGTTTTCTGTTGCTCTGCTAAATCCCACTCCTTTCTCCTGCTGAGAAAGTCAAACAGCGGGCCAGGCCACAAAGCAATCACTTCCATTTATCTTTTAACCTGGATAAAATTCAAAATCTAAGGCGTTACAGACCATATGACCACACAGCAGAATGGCAGAGCTACAGTGGACGGCAATACTCCAAACTAATAGTTGGCATCAAAAGGAAAAAACAAAAAAAGACCCAATTTCCCCTCAGCTTACGTTAGCGTCTCAGACACTTTTCCTACGAGCTTTTCCTATGAGCAAAATAATGTCTAACTTCATTTTCTGTATATTTTCAGGTCATACTGAGAAACCTTGTGTTGCTCTACTTCAGAAGCCTGAAAATGGACTTCAATGCCTTTGCCTTTTTGTTTCTTCGAGAGCAAATCAATTGGTTTTCATTAAACTCCAGTGAACGATCTTATCTCAAACCTTTTTCCGCTACAGCTGATAATGAGGCCATATTTCAAGCAGCCATGCTATCTACGTTCAGCCGCCTTTAACATGTGAAGGTTAAAGCACAGATAATGTCTTACACTCATCCCCTCCCTTCAGTGTGTCACTGATGCACAAATCAAACCTCTATCTTCAGGGAGCCTGACAACACTAAAATTAGGTCATGCACACTCTCAACACCACAAATAAGAAATCCATAGGTGTGAAGAGACAGAAACACTCATGTGCAGATGCACTTTTCAACAGACAATAGAATACACAGTGGAACAGGTGGAGAAATACACCAAGCAACAAAAAGACAGATGACAGATTACATCACAAGTACAAAAGATCCAACACACGCTTATAGTCAACATTTTGTGGTTAGCATCAGTGGTTTTTCACATTCACACAAATAACAAATAAACCACTGAAAAATGACTAAACAAAATCACATGCAGTAAATTTGTCCTCAGACCCAAAATGAAGCAACACAAACACATTCCACTAATGCCCAGGTAGATTTCTTAATGGACTACTGTTCTTAAAGGTTCACAACGAGTGAATCTTTGACCTCTTGCCCTCAGTGATAGTATGAGCCTGTAACCATACTCGTTCCAGACCATCTGCCTTTTAAAAAATTACAGTGGAATGATTAATGAGGGGTTCACGGTCCACGGATTATGATTGGATTATCTATGACATTATATACATTCTCATCACTTTGACCGGGGGCTCCAGGGAGCCTAGTCCTCAAGCTAATGCTAACAAAACCCTGCTTTTAGCTGGGGATTGAGTTCAAACAGACCTGGAATCCAAGCACCAGCCACAGATTGAGTTTCAACGGGGTGAAGAAGCGGCTGGAGAGGGGAGCAGCCGGGTGGTTCATGACTGGTGGGGGTTGAAATGGAGATGGAGAGGGATGGGATTGCAGACATCTCTTGGTAAATAGATTAGTCCAAGGTTGTGTCATCCTGATGGCCTAATGTGTTGCGTCTCTGTTAAACAATTAGATGGTGGCCATTTGTATCCCTCCGATCAATCTTACCCGGCGGGGAGAGCCAATTTGAAGGCCCCAGTGGGGCTGGCCAAGGACTCTCTGACTCAGAAAGAAAACCCCCAAAGGGGTCACAGGCCTTCAGTCCCCCAAGGTAATCCACACATCCATCTTTCCTCCAAAGATGACATATACGGCGATTTAATTGTGCTCTGCTTCTCTTGTTGCATTTTTATTTTTCCCTGGGCTAATGTGAGAATAAAGATGAGTAATTTTGTCAGTGGTCACTTCTGAGAGAAGACAATGAAAACACACAATATGTAATCTTTCAATGGCACAGTTTTATTAGTTGTTAAACATTAATATGATCGATCAGTTCCCCAGAAGTGTTACTGTGTCAAACAATATTTGCACAAACTGTAACTAAATCTGGCACATTAAATAGAATGGGAGTTTAACCTGAGGCTGTGATTTGGAGAAACAATGCTCGATGACTTGCATTTATGTCAATGAATTGAAAACTGTGGGGCAGAAGTATAATTCTTTACTACCTCCTGATTATGTAGGCTTAAAACCCTGATGGAATAACATGTGTAGATGCAATGAATATTCATATCCATTCCAGAATTGTGTGCTCAACTAAAAAAAAACACTTGTTTTATACAGCAACACAGAGGACCTTATTAAACACACAATACAGACATTGTGTAATTACCTCTTACGAAACAAAAAAATTCACACAAAATGATTAAGATGTTTTAGTAAGTAAAATCTAGCCGAGATGCATAATGTTCTTTCTAGAACTGCGGGTTTGATTTTATTATGAGGTTTTGTCACTGCATGGAGCAGAGTCTGTTGAATGAGTGAGTTTGTCTTTGTGAACATGTTCGTCACAAAGAATTTGTGCTGCAAGGAGCAGCTGTGGTTAGTGTGAGCATTTGTGCGAATATGCGGTCGATTACAGTTAGACATAAAAAGAGACAGGGGCCAGGGAGCACATGTGGTTGCCAGATTGGAACCTGGTTGCCAGATTGGAGTCGCTCGATTTTGCTGCCGCCAAGGAAAAATGGTCGAAGTGGGAGCTGTTTTTCAGGGTGTCAAAAAAATGGCTCCCGCATACAAGATCCTTCTCCCCTGCCTATAAAGACTACTTCAATCTCCCCAAACACATTTCCACATGTACGTCTGTCCGATTTGCCAAAGAGATGGAAACTCGCATATATGTGTGCTGACAGACATGCCCACACACACAGTGTCTCATGCACTAATTCACTTTTAGTCACCTAAGCCTGCCAAGTATTTTGTATCGAGACATAAACACCTCTTGCACAGTCTCTTTCTTTGCCTCCTTCTCACACATACACAAGAACTTCATCCCATAAAAGGGGAAGAAACATCCATTTACAGCCAGGGGTCAGTTCAAAGCTTGGATACCTCCCCTTCTTTTACTCTGCAGTCTGGGTTAAAGGGTTACACCCTGGCTGATTTACGACGGTGGAATTGTTCATGGCGGGACATGGAATCTGACCTACTCGTCTGTGCTCACAAACACATGCCTGGTCACAGATGTATGCACATGCAATCAACAATCTTTGTGTCTTAATGTTTGTCCCCGGGCATACTTCTGTTCTATTCATTCATCTATTTTCCTCTCACGCAAAAATGCTCCACCCTTCCAACCTGCCGACATCTCACTCCTTCTCTAACCGAAATTTGAACTTTTATGGAAAGGCAATGGCAGGGGTGGCTTTTCCACAGCACTTATAAATCCTAATAAATCTATCACAATAAATGTGTAATCCATGGTGTCTGGATGAGGGGAGGTGATACAGTGAGAGGGACAGCCACAGATGACTGGCTGGATTACCAGCGGCTGAAACCAGACCTTCCAAAGCCCCTACTGAGTATTAGCAGGAAGAAATCCAATCAGTCTCGAGCTATTCTCTTTAACACGCACACACATACATTGAAATTAAAACACACACACAGACACATAGAGGACATTGTTTGGGAGGCAAATGTAGATTGTCTGCCTCCTTTAGCTTTCACACTTTGACAGACATTCTGCGTAGCGCATTTTCTCACTTAAAGCCAAGCATGCACATGTGCAAACACACATGTATGCATATAAGAGGGCTTCCAGCTGCACGTTGGATAACTAATCCTGGAGAACAGTTGTAAAACATGCACTAGTGTAGAGCCAAAGGCAACATCATCTATATCTTACAACTTGAAGTCAGCAGATTAGCCTCGGGCAACCTTTGGGGGACATCACTGTGCATGCACATGTTACTATGTCTTTGTGTGAATTCATGTGTGAGTGTGTGCACTTTAGAGTTTTGTACAAACGTGCGTCACTGCGACAGCACTGACATGCTATTACGAGCCCTCTTCCTGGACTCTGGGGTGTGCTCCACGCCAGCTCCCACACATGCCTGTCTGGCAGGACTCATAGCTCTCCCACAGGCAGCACATCCATTTATCTCTATCTTCCTGACCCCAGCTGATAAATCAAGCCACTCTGTCCTTAAAGTGCCAGTCCAACCCCTATTCAAGATATTCGCTTTTCCCAGGAATGGAAATTAGTGATAAAAAATGACAAAAAGGCACTTAGCTTGCCACCCAGGAGCAGAGCCGTAAAGCAAAGAAAGGTAATGATCAGCTATAAGTGACGGAGAGTAGGGAGGGATGAAGCGAAAGGGCCAGGTCGTAAAAACCATTTACACAACAACTGGTTACAAAATGGCTAAATGACATAACATCGGGAGGCTTTGAACGCACCCCTAGGCTAGAGGGCTCCTCTTCAAGCTCTAAAGGAGAAGCTGTTTTCATTGGGTGTATGTTACAAGAATAATTACACACACACACACACACACTGCACACACACACACACACACACACACACACACACACACACACACACACACACACACAAAAGCACAGATCTCGACAGCATTTGTAATGAAGTCTCCACAGATCAATACAACTCATCTAATTCATTAGCTTGAGTGCTAAATATAGCACATTGCCCCTATCTTCATCTTAGGCTTCTCATGCCTAATTATGCAAAACTCAAGTGAAATATTGCAGAAAATAATTTCCCACTGCAGAGAATCCATCACCCCCCTCAGTAATCATCCAGCCTTCACCCAAATTATACACAGCTTTAATAAACATGTTTTGACACGCAGATTGCGCCCAAAAAAGTACTTCTTGCATGCAAAGTAACAAGCATGTGCGCGGCATCAAACATAAGTCTCCTATCCTTCTCTACCCCTACTAGTACACACACTCTCCTTTACACAGGCAAGTTTAAAAACGGATTTATTTAACTAACATGAGCAGTTTTCCAGAAAATAATTGATACAGCCAAGAGGAGAAAGTTCAGGTAGTAAGCAAAAAGCTGTTTCCAGTTATGGCCACTACGGTGGACTGGATCTGTGATGTAAGCCACAGCCGCTGTGTAGTTCACTGACACAGTTTGAGCACTGAAGCTTTGTTACTGTTCGTACGGATGTTTATGTGCCCCTTGTCATGGTCCCGACATGTACGGATGGGAATCGATAAGAATTTAATGATGTAGATGCCATTATCGATTTTGCTTATTGATACGATTACTTTTCCATTCTCTTATAGATTCTTACTGGGTGAGGGAAGAAAAGACTACAAATGGGTATGTTTGCATCAACTGTCTTTTATATTTCCAACTCTCTGTCAAAAATATAAAGGTAACACTTTATAATAACGTATAAAACATTAATAACACTCTACAAATAATGAACTTATGATGAACAAAACATTTCGAAATTTGCATAAATGAGTAAGAAATGTTACGTTCATATTTTGTTAGGTAAGTTATTGATCATTAGAAAAAATATTTGTAAATGATTAACAACATATGATTAACAAAACAGTTATAAATGTTTGTAAATATGGAGGAAATGTTATCTTATATCAACATATTTCCTACTCATTTACAGAAATGTGTTAATGTTTTGTTTATCATTAGTTCATTATTTACCAAGTATTATTAATGTTTTATAAGCATGCATTATTATAAAGTGTTACCAATATAACATATACAGTATGCACAAATAATAATAACAGGTAATTCCAGGTGCGGTTCAGGGGGCGGGACTCGACAGTGAAATGGAAACTTAACCTGCTTCACTACTTCCTCTATGTCTCTCATTGTTGTGCACCTCATTTCCCATTCCCTAACTTCAGAAACTTTTATTTAAGGGGCAGGACATTTATCGCTCACACCAGAACCAGCCCAGATGATGTGCTGGTCTTTGTTCTGCTACTACATTCACAAGCAAAGCTAAGTAACATGACAAATATGTGACATTTATGTAAATGAATCGCACGGTGTCAGCAAATGTTTGAAAATACTGGAGGGATTTTTCCCTTTTAAAGAAATGGAAGCTTTGCAAGTGTTATAAGTGGCTCTGGCATCATCTTTTTGGTGCATTTCGGCCTCAACACTATGTTGGCTACATTTTAACCAAAATAATGCAGTGTGTGTGGAGTTAGTACCAGAATTGTTAAACAAGTAGGCAAACAATTCAAAGGAATCAAGCTACTGGAAACCGGTTCTCAAAAAGAACTGGTTCTCGACTCCATCTCTAGCATTAGCTGATCAAACACACATTCAGACAGTTTAACGCATATACATTTACCTCCGCCAAGGAGGTTATGTTTTTGCTGGTTGGTTTGTCTGTTTGTTTGTCTGTGTTCAAAATAACTCAAAAAGTTATCAACAGATTTTGCTGAAATTTTCAGGGAGTGTTGAGGAGGTTCAAAGGAACAAATGACTCGATTTTGGTGATTATTCAGAAGAAATCCTGGATTCTGGATCACTTTGAAATATTCTTTAACATTGCAGTAAATGGAGATTAAAATTTGGTTTCTCAATATCTCTGTTGATTATTGACAGATGTTCATAAAATTTTGATTTTTGAAAATTATTTAGAGTGGGGTTCTCTATCAGACCACTTAGTCTCATCCATTTCTGATCCGGATTGTGTATTTTATGGCAGCTTTTTGAAAAAATGGGGGGTATTCTTACATTTTGGCGGACTGTGCATTTAATATTAGAGGTAGAAACTTCGAACAAGCGTCATCGTATAACTGAGGGAATTCCACATCAGGAATATGTCAACAGACCGCTTCCATCTTTAATATCTGAAGAGCTAGATCCAGAAGAACACTGCCATTATCCAAAAACAGAATCTAGTGAATAACTACTGAACTAATAATGATATCAACATGAATCCACTTGCTAGAGGAACATTTTCATGGTCAAGGAATCTAAACATGGAGACAAAATAATTGTAGGATTGTTATTTTAGGCAGAAACCCCAATGTGGGGGGAACAAGCTACTTGGCGCTGCGTTCTCTGTGTGCTTTTTTTTTTAGTTTGCATGTGCCTTTTGCCTGTGATGAGGAGGTAAATGAAGGAAATGCAGGTTGTGTTCTCTGGAGTCACAGTGAGAGTAAAGGTGTTGAAAGAAGAGCATCTTCCATCAAACAGAAATGTTAATTGTTGTTTAGTCCAGAGAAGGATCTGCGAAGACTGAAATTAGAAGTACAATGATGGAATAAATAATTATCTTAATGCCATAGGTTACAAAGCTATATACAGTGTCAATATTATTAGGTTGAGATGGATGTGGAGTGGAGGCTTGAGTATTTGCAGAAAGTATTTCCAAACTGCAGAAGAAAAGTTTGACAACTTGCAATATTGCAGAAAACTGGAAAACAAAGAAAAAGCATTTCAACCTTTGAACACTGATGAAAGCACACAAAAAATAAAATAAAAACAATCAATGCATGCTTAAAAATGTTCCAACAAGGATAAAAAGAAGAAGCAAGAAGTGTTCTCTCATTTTTTAGTCAATCAGTGAATCTTTAATTGCTGAGTGTTTTTGATCCCAGAGCTTGATCCGATTTAAAAAGCTTCTGCTCCAGTCACAGAAAGTTCCTCCTGAAACTGATAATGCAATAATCACTTGCTGGGTAATAGAATAACTTCAACGAAATGTAATAAAAACCTCTTACTAAATCGGTTGGCATTGATGCAAGACATTTTGAACTCATAAAATGCTGATCTTGTGTCGATAAAATAATATGGAGGTATTATGTGCATCGCTCAGGATAGTTGCCACATTAACAGGCTTTATTACATTTTGCATCCATGCGCGATGCAATTTTAGTGAATAATTGCTTCATAGCTGTGGCATTCAATAGACAATTAATGTCCATGTACTTCAGACTTAAGTAGTTACGGTATGATTTAGAAAGTGAGCGACGAGGCCACGGTGACAGGGATATGAGAGGCATTTAATCCCTCCACAGGGGACATATTTCCCACTAGTATCAGCTATCAGCACAGTATGTACCAGTGTGCAGCTCTGTTATGTACTCGAGCAGTAAATGTGACTCAGAGTCTTCGGTTCAGCTGCAGGATCTCATTTCAGTTTAGTCACACAAAGGACGGAGAAGAGGAACGTCACTGCCGCTTTTTGAAACTGTTGTGTTTATGATGAGGACGAGCAGGTTTTCATGCTCGTAATGATGGAAAGTCTTGCATCAGTGTATGGTTGTCATGGTAACAGGCCTATAGGGGGACAGGGCTGGGAGTCTGTAATTAGCCAGGGTAGCTCAATTTACTATTCATTAAACAGGTGTGTTGTCTGTGCTTTGCTTTAATTGGTAACAAAGAGAAAGACGGTAGCGTTGGCCCCTTTTTCTTCATGAGTCACTAAATGGAACAAAGAATAAAGGTAGATTTTTGGGTTGTCTCGACGTCGACGGCGAACTGTGAGTGTGCTCATTAGTACTGATCCAGGCAACACACTCCCAGGGAGGAGCAACACCTCCCACTTACTTCATGAAGCCTCACACACACAGAGCAAACAAACATTTTTAAGTCAGTGTTGGACTTTCTACACATGGCTTGATGTCACACGTGTGACTACGTCCACACACACCACCAGGCTTCTGCATTAAGTCACAGTCTTTTCTAAGAGGGACAGCTCATGCACAGGATGATATTACAAAGGATGCGTCACGTCTTTCTGCGACATTTGAGAGGCATGTGGGCTCTGGGAGTGATCGCAGATGAAGAAGGGAAGGTGTTAAGTAGCTACTTACTTTATAAAGTGACACAGTGAGACAAATGAAGAGAATAACTCACAACAACTGTTATAAATCACTGAGTGTATTCAGTTTTACAAGTGTGTGAACTCCAGTGGAGGAATGACAATCTTTTTCCTGTCTGAAATGCTGGAGTATAATAGGTGTTAACCCTTTAACCCCTGATGTGTCAGTTCTGAAACGTTCTGAATGGATGGTTTAGTTTAAATATTCCGAAAAATTCAACAGTTTTTTGTTTGTTTTTTACTGTTTTTACAGAGTTTTGTTGATGCAACTGATGTATGGAGATAAACGGGTGTAAAAAAGAAACTGATTGAGAAAAAAAGACAAAGACTAAATTAAAACTACTTGAAACAAATTACAATAGTAGTTCTTCCTTTCTTTTTTTCTTTTTTAATTAATTTTAAACTTTTTTAAATTTTTTCCCAGTTACCTTCACCAAGGAGGTTGTGTTTTTGCTGGTGTTTTGTTTGTTGGTTTGTTTGTGTACAAGATAACTCAAAAACTAACAAATACTT
Organism: Siphamia roseigaster; assembly: GCA_029814505.1. NCBI lineage: Eukaryota > Metazoa > Chordata > Actinopteri > Kurtiformes > Apogonidae > Siphamia > Siphamia roseigaster. The sequence goes on along the minus strand of JAPTYR010000006.1, from coordinate 8,044,027 downwards.
TTTGATGAAATTTGCAGGGAAGGTTGGTAATGGAGAGATCAACAAATGATTACATTTTGGTGGCGATCCGAAAGAAAAAAAAAACCACCATTCTTGAAAAAGACATTTTAGTGAATAACTACTGAACTAACTAGGAAAAAAAAGTACTTAGAGAGTGCAGACCTTTGCCAAGCAGTTCAGTTCCCCCCCATATTGTGATTGTGATTGAACCTTCGCCAAGGAGGTTATGTTTTTGCCAGCGTTTATTTGTCTGTCTGTCTGTCTGTCTGCAACATAACTCAAAAAGTTATGGACGGATTTTGCTGAAATCTTCAGGGAATGTTGAGTCTGGTCAAAGGAACAAATGATTAGGATTTCCACCTAAAATAACAGTCCTACAATTATTTAGTCTCCATCTTTAAATTCTTTGACCATGAAAATGTCCCTCTAGTATGTGGATTCATGTTGATATCATTATTATTAGTTCAGCAATTATTCTTTACCCTGGACAATTCGCCAATTCATCGCAGGGCTGAACATATATAGACAAACAACACTCTCACATTCACACCTATGGA
>JAPTYR010000006.1:8016341-8030317 GCA_029814505.1 Siphamia roseigaster | reverse complement strand
TGCACTGGGTTATATGCTATGGGCCCACACACCACGGGCAATCCGCTCAAAAGCATTTTAATAGATGTTAAGAGTTTAAGAGAAGGTTTAACACTTGCTCATTATTGCCTGCTTTGATGGAAATGTGCCCAATTGTCAAACTCCTTGTACCCTGAATAAAATTATCTCACACATTTCCCTTTAGATAACTTACTTTAGCCTCAAACAGATGGGATATATTTGTAATGTTGCTGGATTTCTCTCTGAAGTGTTCAAATGCAGTGTACTTACGGGTGCAGGGCATGGATGCTGGGTCCGTTTCAGAGCGGAAGTATCCCTTGTCACAGGCACAAGATGTAGAGCCTTCCCTGACAGAGTAACTATGTAGCGGACACTTGGAACAGGAGCCGTCTGTGGCTAAAGCACGGTAGTAACCAATCTTGCAGGCTGAAAAAGAAAAGAGTTTTGTGGTTAGTTATGATGTCATGCTAAGAACACGTAACATCTGTCAGGTTTAGGTGGCAGAAAAAGGTCACAATCTTCCTAAATTGCATCCAACATATTCTAAATGGATATGATGGGAAGTGGCACTAATGTTCTAATGAAAAGAGGATTCTGTCACAAAAGTGCACTTAAAATTGGTGCTTACAATTGAAGAGAACATATTACAGCATAATTGCGAACAAGAAAGCAATGCGTTCCCTCGAGGCTTCTTCGTCTTCTTTCCATAATATTCCTTTCCATGTTTTTTATGTTAAATATGCAGCACTTTTTGCCCTTTTTCCTCACACGAATCTGCATCCTGTTATCAAAAACCATAGAACAGAAATGGAAGACATTGTTTCTAGAAAAAGAAAGAAAATCAAATAAGTACCGCTTGCCTTTCTCACAAATTTAAGTCACGCTCTACTGGCAAGACTTCCAGTGAAACGAGAGCTGCTGCCCCTTCAAACCATTTAACACACAAATGTCACTACACTTGGCACACCAAGAGCGCTGTTACCTTTTCTTTCTTTTGCTCTTAACACATTACACACACTTCAGTCTGATATGGTAATACAAGTGACACTTTTCCTACTTCTGGCGACACTGCTCGCCTTTCTTTTGAGCGACAGCTTGATTGGAGGGCTCGTCTTTCAAGGAGTTTCTCTCTCGTCTGTCCATTTCTATAATGGTTGGGAAGCCTGGAGGGGTTATATTTCACCCCCTGAGCGCTAAACCAGAAGAGAAGGACAATAGAACAATTCTCTGAGAGGTGCGGCGCAGAGAGTCGCAACACTGATTGGACTAAATAACCTGTCAATCAATAAGGCTGCTCTGTGAACAACAGCGGGCAGCCAATGATATTGAGGCTGGAGGGTCAGTGGTTTCGGGTTTTGCTGGAGTGGGTGGCATGTGTCTGTGTATGTGGGTATGTCTGCCTTGGTATGATGTAAAAAGACCCACTGGAGACAGACGGATAAATTCATACCCAATATAAGTCAGATAATTACACACTTAATGTCTACAGGGGTAAAGCGATCTCTCAGCACACACACACACACACACACACACACACACACAGACTTTGGCCTTCAAAAGCATATAGATCTAAAAGTACATTTGAAAGGTCTTAATGCCACAGTCGTAAATACATCAGGGAATCCGACATACAAAAGAACAGTCACATAAACAAACTCCCACATGTGTTCACCACACTAGAAATCAAATCAATGCCTTTCCACATACACCGCAGTGAGGAGGAAGTCCGTCCTCCAACAAAAACACACATCCCACCACCATTCAACTTGCTTGAACGTACAAACAGCATAGGAAATCCACAAACCTCGTAAAATACTGGGAAATCCCTCACTTGGAGACGTAATAAAATGAGGCTCTTTGCCTTGCTGTCTTGCCTCTCTGCAGCTGGATTAGCCTAGCATGGTGTTAACTGAGCTGGGCTAGGAGCTACCTGCTGAGCCATTCTTTACCCGTTCCCACTCCATCAATCAGGGCTAAATCCCTGCCGCTTCACTCGCTAACGCTAAGCTAAGGGCCTCTTTGATTGTAGACTGCAGGGGTGCGTGAAGCCTCCATTGCTTTTCTTCAAAGTTGCACAAGAAGAGGAGAGATTAGTCGGGAGGCGCTTTGTGTTATCTCTCAATCTTTAAGGCAATCAACTCCAACTCTCATCAGTAGGCAGATAAGGACACTAGGATTTCTGGGTATTGTTTAAGAGGTTGCTACCGCTTCAGGGAACAAAACACGTGGTTGTCGTTAGGGTTTGTATATGTGCACTGACCAGGAAAGTGTCCGGAGTTGAAAGACAGGTCAAACAGCTGTTTAAGATGATGCCCTCCTGCTGAAACCTGGAGAGAGAGTTAATTGAGTCCCATGCTTCACAGCCTTTGGGCCTGAACCTCTTAAAAGAGACATGGACTGTGGGCAGCCTACCTAAAACCGTGCACGGTTGATGAGTTTTTCCACTCGTCAATTATTAAGCTGTCCCAAAGTGACCTCAAAGTTCCCATGGACGGGCTGAGAATCCTTCACACAACTCCAGATCCCTGTTTGCCATAGACATACTCTGGCATCTTCATCTGTGGTTTGAAACTCTGCATTTCAGAAATTGTGTTTGAAAATGTGATGTCAACATACGCAGGGTTGTTTATGGCAACAACTGCCCTGAAGAAAAGAAGAGTCGAGGGAGCAGAGAGGACCATATCCAAGTAAAGCTAGGGAATTTGCTTCCTATTAGGAGTGTGCGTATGTGTGTATAAGGAAAGAGACCGCAGTAGTGGGTGGTCCAAGAGGCCGTGGCTTCAGAGAGGAATCTCCCTTAAGACTCATTGGATTTATCACTGTCCAGGCCAACCATGGCAAACCCACACACACTAATGCAAATACAGACACACATGAACACACATGTATTTAGTTTTTATGGGATCTATGCAGAGAAGCACTCATCATATCCACTCATACAGCTCTCAAACGTCTAACCCAATTTTTCCACACCGTATTTTTTTATACCGTCTCCTTTTTCACCCTGCTGTTCACTTGCGCTCCGATATTATTTTTTCCTCACTCTCATTGCCTCTCTATCTCTCTCTCCCGCTCTCCTAGCCTTTCTCTCGGCAGGCCTCTTTTCAGACAGAGAGGGGTTTGTCAGGTGCCAAATCCCTGAGCTGAGAGATCAAAGACAGACAAAGAGACTGGTGACTTACTGTTCTGTTCTGGAAAGGCAAAAAATGGAATCCCTAATAGACCGGGACATCGCATTCTTCCCCCTTTTCTCCCTCAGCAGCTCTTTCACTCATTCAATCCTGGCTTTAGTCTTTTTTTTCCCCCCTTTTGTCAGTTTTCCCCCACCCCATCCCTATCTCTGTTGTCTCTAAGCTAAAGCACATTTAGAGGAAAGGGGGCAATGTGCGTGGAGGGAGAGGGTTGTGGGAGTTAATGAGTAGTTTTGTCCGTGTGGTGGGGATTCTGCTGGCTGAATTGGTAGCGCTGCATGAGGGGAGGGGAAATTGGGAAGTTCTGTTCAAGACAAAACCGTCAGCGCAGCCATCTGCAAAAAATAAGAGAGCACAAAAGCTAATGATACAATCATGGCTCCCCACACATGAGCAAAACGAAAACCCTGCTTAGTTTTCCTCTGAGTGGTAACAACCTACACAACTGGCTTTGAACAGATACGGATGCTCCCTTTACCACTGCCAAATAAAACCTTGTCTACCCACTCATCCACCCACCAAAGTCCACCTTGAGTGACCTGCATGCAAAGCCCGATAGGCAAGTTATTCTGCAGCCTACACAACAAAGTATCCTATACACCAGGGACTGAAAGCATGAGAGCAAACTTGCACTACAATAGCAATCCAAAATCCCCAGGAATATAACACCCAACGCACGGCACACAATAAGTAGACCTGCCCAAGCAGAACAATTGCCTCTCCTATCATTTTAAAAAAAGGAATTAAGTTCAAACTACAGCATTTTCCCTCCTTTCAAGGCAGCGCTTTATCATCTTTTGGTGATGAAAACTCGGTCGGTCCTTTTTAGTCATAACAGACAGTGAGCTCTCTTCAGAAGCGCATCCTCACAAAGCCACTCTTTCAAAAAACTAAGCGATCAGCTTTCAAGACCTGAGGGCAAGGAGAGTCTCTCCTTCTTCTGCACCTTGAGGAGCCAGTGCTACCTTTTCAGTCTGCTTTTCTGCCATATCCTTCTGCCTTTGTGTCTCTTCTGTCTCACTGGTTTCTTTTTGTCCCTTTGGAAAGCAGTCCATCGCTCAGGTAAAAATACTGTTAGACAGGTTTACAATTCCAAGAGCACTTTTCGAATTCCCTAACTGCCAACTCCATCTTGGTTAAAACAATGCTCAAAATCATGGATTTGTATGCATCCATCTCCCCATGTAATAATAATAATAATAAAAGACCATCGACATTAATACACCTGAGCCACTGTCATATAAGTAGAGATAACTAGCTGCTGACCGTTAGCATCTGTCGCTGGAACAGCAGGAGAGTGGAGCAGGTTAACTCATTAATTCCGTCACTTGGGTTATTAATTACCTCCGGCCCTGACGGCGACATGCAGCCACACGGACAGCGAAACACATCAGTGTGATGGATGAGGGACACACGGCCACCGAAAAACTGATCACCATGATTGATGACATACACTCGACACACATCTTGACCTTGACCTGGTAGGGGAAAAGGTCTCATATGTGCGGTACCATGTTTTTAAAATTCAAACTAAACAAGTCTGGTAGTGACATCTGGGTTGACATCCTTAATAGTGTTAATGAAGGCTAAGAACAAAAGCCACCGAGCCTGGTGATGTTAATAACACACAAACCAAACTTGCTGACAATCACTGCAGCTTTGCTAACAGTGGCCAGTGCCAGGGTGCACAGAAGTTGCCAGCACTTTGTCTGTCAAATGACTGAATGATTTATAACTGTATTTTAAGCAGCAACAATCCATCATGAGCCACCTAAGACGCTACCCTAATTAAAATGTCTGTACCTGACATATAAGATGAAAAGCCAAAGAGCCACATGTGTGCAACATACAGCAAAAATGAAAATTACAACCAAAGTAAAGCTTGAATGAACAAAAAGGGTTATGTTCATTAACATCTCAAAACCCTGAAAATACCCGTGAACAGAAGGTGTTTCTCCAGGTTGACTTCCTGTCATTTTGGTGGAAATTGAACACTATAATGTTATAAGAAATGTACAAATTCAACTAAAACTAATTAAACTTTAGCATAATGATGTGGTTTCTCTTCATGTGCACACAGAACAGTATTTCATTCAGCAATATGGAAACATTTCGTTTAGGAGTACAGTGTAGTACCCTCTGTAGCACTACCATTTTGATTGCATAACTGGAAAAAAAAAATGAAATATTGTTCTGAAGACTTCCTGCAGACCAAGGTCTCCACGTTCTTATTGACACGTAGGCCCTCAACTTCCACCCTAATTCCTATAGTCTGGCCTTACGAGGGAATATCAACACAATGGTTATATCGCAAAAATCTTAAGTATTCCACCCAGCCACTTCAGAATGGGGAAGACTACTCCCTAAAATGACAATGTTTAAGGAGAAAAGTAATATAGAGAAGAAACAGAAAGGGAAAACAGAGAAAGGAACATAATGTGTTGTGTACTTTTAATAACCCTTGGCCAAATATAGTGTAAGCATAAATATTCTGTTGAAAGTTACTGCCCTATAATTTAGATAACATTGTCTTTGTGCACAACATTCATATTTATGTTTGAAAATACCTAGCTATTATAACTGCACATGGCAAAAAGCCATTTGACCTTGAAAAAGTAGGTCAAGGCCACCTATTTCAATAGGCTTCTTCACCATATCGTGATACATCCATAGTATAAATTTGGTGCGGGTACCTCAATGCATTCTTCAGAGAATGCGATTATATCATTGAATAGACAAACAGAGACAGACAGACAACAAAATAATTCCAATACCCCCTCAGCCATTCCTGGCCAAAGGGTAAAAACCAGAAATATCTTTGTTTGGCAAAGCAGTGTTTGACTTGGCCACTGCAGGTGGGGGCTACTCAGAATCCACTTTTTTTTTTTCTTTTCCCACCCATGCCAGGGCTACAACAGTGGCAACACCCTACACCAGGCACACTGCCAGCCCACAGAAAACCTTTCTTGACCTAAGAGTTGCACAGCAGGTGGGTAATGGATGATAATTCAAGGCAAACAAGACAAGGATATAAACACAAACAGTGCCTTACAAACCTCTGCACACCTGCACACTCAGGTATGCACACAAAGCCCTTCAAAGGCCCTTTTGGCTACACAGATGCACTTTGCAAAACCATGTGTGCATGCATACGCGCACAAAGACACACATGCAGACATGTCAACCAAACAGACTTTGTGTAAGCAAGGTATGCATGCACACTGGAGAACAGCAAGGTCAATGCGAGGTAAACAAAATGAGTCAAGGTATTGTCTTTGTCCCTTCTCCCCAAGGTCTCCAGGGGCTCAGATCTCATATTTGTGTGTGCGTGCCTGCATGTGTGTGATCTAGCAGTGTATCTAGCATACTTTCCTGACATTGTTTAAAATAAAAAAGAACTGCATTTCAATTCAATTATGAAAAAAAGAAGCAGATAGGCGCAGGAGATGGAGGGGACATGGGGAGGATATGCTAATGTTGTAGGAGACACTCATGGGCACACATCACCAAACAATCGGGAGCATTAAACTCCTTACCTCAAAGGAGAAAAGGGCAGGAAAAGGGAGGACATGTGAGGGGAGAACACACTAAGAATAGGTGAAGACGAAGAGGAAGTGATAGGGAAGTAGTCTCAATGGGACCTCATATCCAATTCTGTAAACAAGTGTAGCCTGTGTGTTGTCCTGTTGCACAAATACTCTATTACCCCTTCTACAATGACACAAAAAAGACATTTACAAGCTAAGTTAGTATGTGTAAATTGCACTTTAGTCTATTTCTAAAAAAAAAAGCCATCCACATATTCAAGAGCAATATATTGAATTATTACAATCTTTGTGTGAAATAAAATATCAGTACAGCAATATACATCTAGTATTTATTTTCCTTGTGATACGTCATTAAAATAATGCCGCCATATGTCAACATTTTTGTTCAGTCCCATTGCGTATGTGGACATGGCACGTAGCTTAGATACCAGCTCTAAACTACTATACAAGTCTATTAAGATGAAGATGTCTGTAATTTGATAAATGCACTTCATTGTCCAGCCCTATTTCCACCCACTCTGACCTGTTTTCCACAGGTGTTTTACCTTAGGTGGATATGATGCAACTGGAAAATGATTATAGCCTGACATCATGACCACACAGCCCTATCACATATTATATACCGTGAAGTGACAATAAATATTCGTTTCCACATTGTGTGGCCTATTATCCACAATGGGAAAACAATCACCTGCTGCTGGGGATTTACAAAAAGGTAAACAACTCCTTAAAAAAATATATTCTCAAGAAAAAAACATGTGTAATTTATTCCTTAACTACTGAAGGGAAACGGGGTCCATCCTACAGTCTACAGGGGCATAACTGTCATACGATTGTTGCATTACACCTCACTGATAATCATGAATGTACCAAATATGAAAAGTTGTGTTCTACACACTATGTGAACTACACACAAACACGTCAAATCTGTGAGTGAGTGTACAACATCTGTGGACACTTACACTTGGAGAAACACAAATGTAAAATTACACCGTTGCCCGTAGTCCCATGGCAGAGTTTAACATCAAGCTTGACAGTTTTGCAGAAACAACTTGGTGAGTTGTAAGGAGGGGTGGAATGGGGTTGACTTATGGGTGAAAATTAAGGTATTTTTAGGTTGTTTGTTTAGGTAGCTCCCAGACGACAGTCTGTCTGGGGCCGCAAAACACCTTCTATTGTGCATATGTGTGTATGGGTGTCCCTGAGAACACCCTGTACACCATTGTGTGTCTATATGGAGGCTGTGCAGTGTGTGTGTGTGTGTGTGTGTGTGTGTGTGTGTGTGTGTGTGTGTGTGTCTGTGTGTGTGTGTGTGTGTAGTCGCCATACATAGAAACTTTCCTGGGTCACTAACTCCTCAACAGTTCATGTCAGCTCAATGACGCTCTGCTGGTCTCCACTGTGGCTGTCACTGCTTTGACCTTTAACCTCTCCTGGTGTCGTTGAGGCCTCACTCGCTTTAGAGCCTGTCTCTTTCTCTTTCTCAAAACAGGATCGAGGTCAGTGCTGTTGTGGAAGTGATATCCCCACCAACTTGAAATGGTGTCAGCTCCTGTTCGCATGCTATGGCTTTGCATGATGTGTGTGTGTGTGTGTGCATTCCTAAGTTAGTGAGTGTGTCCTCAGATTTTGCCTCCAGGTTGCATGTGTTGCCCTCTTTTACCCCCAGCTAGTTGAACCTGGCCTTACAGGGGGCTACGTGGTGCGTAACAGGAGACCTGGGTTAATGGCTGCTGCTTAGGCAGGGTTACACCACTAATGTGTAACGCTTTACCCTTTAGCTTTCATGTGAGGACAGACACACAGGCCTGGCAATGATGGGAAGAGTCAAACAAAAAGCTGGGAGACACAAATATACAGTGAGCTTTGAAGACATTTTATGGCCATCACTGAGAGTAAAGTTTCCGGTTACATTTTGTGGTTTGCTTGGGTTTTTTTGACCCCTGGCCTTATGTTCGTCAAACTTGTGTTTTTCTACTGCTCCTTTTACTACTTTGTTATCTCTCCTTATCTTTACGGTTTATTTCTCCACTTAAGGTGATGCCCTATACTTGGCAGCTCTGTCTGTGATTCAGACTGTACTAATGTCCTGCAGGTGTGCCAAAAATGTGTTCTTCCTTTACTGTCTTCACTCCCAAAGTCCAAAATCTCTCCACACTAACCACAAGAATTGTATTTTTTCTTCATGATGCTGCCAAGTAGCTTGTTTTCATGTTAACTGACAATTGGTAATTTAAAATGATGTGTTTTTCTGTATATGTCAGCACTATGATGAGCTGGAGTCACCCCACCTGCAGCTGTTGGTAGCTGAGGTAGGCTCCAGCTACCGTACCACACGACCTACGAATTAATTGTATATTTCCCATAAATAACAAAAAAAGTACTTTTATTCACTCTAGTTACATCTGGCCTTGTACATCATTGAATTAGCTCAAGGTTTGAGGATTTTTCTATCACCCCACTGAGATGAAATGAAATTAGTTTATGCTGCTGAAAACACTGGTATACCCACACTGTTTAAGATAATCTCCAGGATGAGGGATACAAAAATAATGTCCACCAGGATTGGATGGAGTTCTTAAAAAAAAAAAATACAGTTCACAGTAAGGAGACATTGCTCTATGAAATACACAGCCAGTGATATTTATGGTAACATCGACTGCATCTGTCAGAGGTTGTGACATGACCACGCTAGGCTTGTTCAAAAAACGATCACCGTCTGTACCCATAACCCCCCACTTCACCTTTCACATCTCCAGCCGTTTATCAGTACCACTAGACAGGAGTCAATTCATCTTTCTCTCTCCTTTGCCACACACACATCCCTTTGTCGCACACATGCTCACATCAACATCCTACTTGGTTTCATTTCAGTTACTTCCTTTTCATCGCATCTCCACTCTGTCTGTCATTTTCTATTTCTCTCTCCTTTCTTCTTTCCCCTCACATTGTGGGCTTGTATGATATCACCTCTCCTTTTTTTCCTCCACTTCCTGGTCCAGCAGTGTTTGACAGCTCACTGCGGATCAGGAAGGATCAAGGTTCCTAATCCGAGAGACGTGTCCTAGCACAGACGCACCTCTGCCATTGGCTGGCGATCTGTAGCTTCAGATCCCCAAATTACATTTCACCTCTCCTGCAGAGAGGTTTCACCTCACATGCTACCCCATGGTGTGTTTGTACACATGCGCTGCAAATGTTGGTGTGCTTACACATGTATTCACAGCAAGAGGTAGGCCACCAAGGATAGTTGATCCTGTTCAGAGAAAAGCTTGGAAAATGTTTAACAAGTGATAAGGATTGTGAAAATGATAAGGTGATGATAAGAACTAAATGTATTTGATCTCTACAGTGGGATTTGAAGATTTAACATTAGATGTGTTTAACCACGATCCAAGTTAAAGTTTCAATCTTTTGATGTCCACCCAAACTTTATAAGTGCTGTGGCTGGGTACCCAGTGCAGTACGAATATACTTGTACACTCACCAACTGTCCATGTCTGTACATATATGGCCTGGTATATTGTCTATGGACTTTAACAGAAACTATGTGTGTGTCCATAACACTTCCTTTCATCAACTCCACTTCAGCGGCAAGTTTTCTATCTTCTGAGCTTTCTGTGAAACAGCCAGCATATATTCCATATTTTTCTTTCAGCATACAAATCACATATTATTTGTGTGTGCGTTTTAGCAGAGAGCCAATATTCCATTTCCTCCACAACTGTGATTAGAGAAGGCGGTTTTCAGCTAATTAAAATGGGCATTGGGTCCAGTCTCAGGGCCCATCAGATTACAGTGGCCTTTCATTGTATGGCTTTTTGTCATAACCCCTAACTGATTGCCGTAGAGCAGCTTGTGATTTGCCCACTGAACTCTGCGCCCCAGAGTAAAAAGGATGATGGCGAAAAAGAAGAAAAGACCACCTATGATGGAGTTAGCTTAAGATAGAAATCAGCAGACGAAATAAGAGAGGGACAGATAAAGCATATTCAAGGTGTTTGCAATCAGCCTTGCATTGTCAGATGGTGAAGGAGAGTTGGCTGTCCATCTAAGGAGCTGCTGTGCGGCATTGTCTCCAAGCTCAGATCGCGCAACAAGATTGGAACGTTAATAGAAGTTTATGATACAGCATGCGATAGGTCTGCCGCAACAGATGCACAGAATAAATATAGGACAGATAATGGCTCAGACACACATGTACTCTGTCCACTCACACACACACACGATCAGTAACACATTGCCCTGGATCAAAGGGATTTCCGTGCAATGGTGAACCGACGGATGAAGTGTAGAAAAAGAATAGTTGCCAGACTGGAACTAAATCTCTTTCCACTTCACTTCCCCCCCGTGTTTTTTGTCCATTTTTTCCCCTCTACCTCCCTCCCTGCCTCCCCATCTCCATCGCCTACTCTGTTCTTGGCGAGAGAGGTCTCTTCTTCCTCTCTTGCAACACAAAGGAGGTGGCAGAGGCCCTCATTCTCTCCTGAAAAAAAAAAAAAAAAACACCCATGCCCACTTGATAGCTGTCCTCTTCTCTCTCTCTCTCTCTCTCTCTCTCTCTCTCTCTCTATCCGCCTTTCTCTGCCTATACATCCGTCCATCTCCCTTTACAAACTCTGCCTGTACTCATCTGTCAGCTGAGGGAAAAAGCAGGCACTGGAGGAAGAGAGTGAAGAAAAATTTGAAGAGAGTGAAAGAGAAAGAGAAGGGTGAAGGAGCAAGAGGGAGAGTGTGCAGGAGTGCAGGAGAAAATGGAGGAAGAAGGAAAACAGCCGGAGGAATGGGGGAATGGCAGGGATGGATAAAGGGGGTGTGCAGGGGGGGTGAAAGGACTGCAGGGTTGTGTTGGTGGAGAGCCGGGGTATTGATTCAGGGCCTTTTGACATGCTAATTTGCTTGCTGACTGCTTTAATCGCTCCCTCTTCCCATCGCCGTCTTCAAAGAGAGGATGCTTTTCAAAAAAAGAGGAGAGGAGAGGAGAGGAGAGAGGAATCCTTTCCTTCACCTATACCATATAAGATATGCAGTAAAACCATCCATCATGTAATCTGTCTCTTTAATCTGGTGTGAATTTGTACGATGGACACTGACATTTTCTCCTTACATCCCTACTTTCTAGCCATTAGTGCAAGCAAAGGTCCTGTTTTTAACTGTTTTGCCAAAAAGAATTGCCTCACCAATGGGCAAACTGCTGAATATGTGAAGCTACGTTCATCAACACCTGTCGCTCTGTAAGCCCCGCATGAAAACAAAGTGAAATGATCTCATGTGTCTGAGCTTTAGTTCCAAGAGAAACTCTGTGCTATGAAAAATACAATGCTGTAATTGTTAAACTCCCTGACCGTTATGCCTACATTTTGCCAGGCAGCTCATAAAATCGTTGGATCTTACCGTGCTATTTTATCTCATATCCTCTATTAAAATGATATTTTCCACAAGAGAGTTGACACTAACCATCGTTTACTTGTAAAATTCAGTTTGATATGCTGCGGGCACTTTTTGCAGCCAGTGTCAGTGCTATAAACCAGGCAGAATAACATCACAATGTTTTAAAAGGACTTGATGTTCATAGGAAAAAATTAAATTTTTGAACTGAAAAGGAGATGAATGACTTAAAACTGGATATCCCTGGCTGTGTACTGACACATTGCAGTGGAACTGGCGGTGCTGTGGAAGTACTACAACTAGTCTTGCTTGTGCTCAATCGGTGGTGGCTTCCTGCCCTAAATACGGCACCACAAGGAGCGAAAACAAAGAGGTGATGAGTGTCAAGAACTGCAAAGGGAACAAACACTGTGGCAGGACGGCAGCCCAAGCAGGAAAAACATTTCAGCACCTCTGCTAATGACAGCTGAATTACCACTACCCCCGTCAGCCTCCGCCATAACAATCCAGGGAGTATTTCTCTTCGTGTTTTTTTTTTTTTATTACTGGAACTAAATAGAAGCAAAATGCAGAACGTGATTTAAGCAATTAATTTATCAGGAAAATGAAAGTGGTGCAGGATAGCACCATTGCTCATGAGACATTTTGTTCTCTCTTTCACTTTCTGTTGTTCTTCCCTGCACTCCGTGGGTAATAGATTCCTCGTCTCTATTCAGCAGCACAAAATGAGCCTCTCTGGTGGCAGGCAGAGTGATGAGTACATTCACCTCCATTCTGCTGCGCTGTGCTCTGCTCTGTGTGAGTCCGTGTGTGCTAATGCATACTAAAACTGCTGCGTGTATGTGCTGTACATGTGTTTGTGTACTTAATTTTTATCCTTAAAATGTCCTTTGTGTGCATGGCTACTTTCTGTGTGAACGTATGACTGCGTAGGTGTGCGCATGTAAATGGTGATTCTTGTCAGTTTCTATCTGTCTTACATGTGTCTTGATTTTCATTATGAAGATTTGTGTCCTGACTCACATTTTTGCATGCGTGCACGCGCCTGTATGTGTGTTTGCATGAACATTGGCGGGTGATGTTGTGCGCCCGTGCACGTCCCCCGCAGCAGTGAAGGTAATCTCATTATTCAGTCCACTTCCTGCTGCTGCCACTAGAGACAGGCTGAGGAACACTAACCACATCGATGGCCGGAGCAGAGAGACAGAGAAGGCGAATATAAAGAAGGGTAAAAAAAAAAAAGTGTGAAAAGGGTGAAAATTGCAAATAGAAACCATGGAATAAAAATGCATGAGGATAAAAAGAGAGAAAAAGACATATGAAAACTTAAGAGAGCTTATAATGAACCTCTAAGGCAGCAGGAGATCTGAATAGACGGAGGATATAGACAGAAAAAAAAAAAGCAGATACACAAACAGGTCACCAACCAGGCAAGAAAAAGATGCAAATATTTAATTTGTGTATATGCAGAGAAAAGGAGAAAAACAGGAGAGAGAGAGGAAGAGCCAGGGGTTGAGTCTGTGTATTTAAAGCCACCAGGGACCGGCGGGCTAAATAGAATTACGTGGTGAATTTAGAATGATGCTCCCAAGCGCATATTTAACACTGTCAACAGAGGAAGAGAGTGGATGGGAGACCTACACACACACACACACACACACACACACACACACACACACACGAGAAAAACTTCATCTGTAAAAACCTCTTAATCCAATATGAACAAGTGGTTCCAGCTCAGTAAAGATTGCTGGGAATAACAGGGAAAGGGTGTGTGTGTGTGTGTGTGTGTGTGTGTGTGTGTGTGTGTGTGTGTATGTGTGTGTGTGTGTGTGGGGGGGGGGGTTTT
>JAPTYR010000006.1:7947980-7959418 GCA_029814505.1 Siphamia roseigaster | reverse complement strand
ATTTACATGCACATCTATGTCCAGGTATTGGCAGTAATCAAATTAAAGACTCAGCTGGAGTTTCTGAGAATTCTCAGTTTACATGTGTGGCAAGAGGATCAAATTATTGTTCAACTCCCAGACACTAGGTGGCACTACATGCCCTTTCGCGTTGGCAATCTTTCAGTTGGCGCCATAAAAGAAGAACTCTCAGTAAACAAATGTAGCAGATTTGAAGCAGTCGTAGTAGAAGGAGGACAACGGTGACCAGAGAAGATATGGACCACAGAGATACAGCAGTTCACTATATTTGGTACGTACTGTTCACTCTGATTTATTACAGTAACGTACATGTTGTCATGCCGTGTCTCTGGTCACTTCCTGAAGGGGGTGTGTCTAGGCCAGTCAGTAGTCCAGCTAAGTTTGGGTGGTGTTTACATGCACGGAGAAATTCGATTAGAACCACATTATCTGACTTGGTTAGTCCTACTTCGAAATTTCCAGTTCCATTCAATTACAGTCTGACTAAGGTGTATACATGGCTTTGAAAACTTTGATATTTATTGAATTATGGCAATCATTTGAATTTCTCTAAGTGCATGTGAATGTCCTGGCTGAGCTAAAATTCCAAATTACCTTTCAGCATAATGAAATTTAGCAGATCTGAAAGGAGACATTTGTACTTTTGAATATTGGAAAAAATACATAAAATTATCATCAGATGCTTTAGAATAAAGATCTGTGATGTTATGCCAGTGTGTTGGAACTGAATCTATTCCACTGTTTTTCAGCCTTGGGGTCAGGACCCCACATGGGTTCACCTGGAATTGAAGTGGGGTCGCATACAATGTCTAGTAATTGATAAAAACGTAATGATGCACTGATCAATTGGCTGCATATCATGATCGACAGATATGGCCTAAAAATAGCCTGATCGGCCATCAGAAAAACATGAAAAAGCCGATCACGTGACATAATTTTCTAGCGACCCTTTTTTTTTTCAAACTGGAAAACAACCTAGCCTACAGTACAGGTGCGCCTCGACAGCACAATGACTTCTCTTGTCTGGACTTTCATCAAAGTGTGTGAGAAAGATGTAAAACTTGCTGTATGCTAGATGAAATAGAAATTTAAAATTCCGGCAGTGATCGACAATCGGCAGATCAAGTATTTTGGTGATCGGTGTTGGTGATCGGGCCAAAAAATGCTGAGCGGTGAATCATTAATAAAAATAAAACAAAAAAAATACAGTGAGTGGACAGATAATCACAATACATAAAACACATAAAACACATAAAAACTGAAACTGAAGCACTGTGGTACTGTTTATCTTCAAATGTTCACTGTGGTCAGTTTCAGATGCTGCAGCTCTTTCATAATTCATATTTAAAGTTATTGTTTGTTCAGTATTAATTGTCAGTCTTGAAAATACAGGCTTGACCGACTGTACATATCCTGACCAAGAAAAATAAAATCCTTATTTTATTCCATAATCTACACCCGGCTTTTCTGCTTCCGTCCATAATAACAGACATTATATAGACTAAATATCATCTAAAATGAATGTTTATTTGCAACATAGTATAGGAAACGAAAACATGATCAAATACACATTGATTATACCCCCCCCCCAAAAAAAAATGTAATAAAAAAGGACTCCATTTTGAATGCCTGGGGACACCAGAAATTTGTGTAGTTAAAATGTGGCCACACACCAAAAACGTTTGGGAACCACTGATCTATTGATACTGATCAGCATCAGATCCATGTGTCCACTAGAGGGAGTAGTGAGTCACTCTGCCAGTCTCCCACCACAAGGCTTTGATCAGCGGGTCAAAGTGACAAGATGGAATGATAATGAAGTCAAAGAAGTAAGAAATACGGTTGTTTTCATCACTGAACACAGCTGTAAATGAAGAGTTAGATGAAATCTCAGCATTTCTTCTAAAGGGGGGACTTTGATTATGAAGCTTATGAAGATATAATTGTATTATTTGATGTTATCTTCCTTTGGATTATTCTAAACATCTTTAGTGCAGCTATTGACATTAAGTGCATCATTTCACAGAGCGAGAAGCAATGTTGTGCTTCTCTCTTTGGTCAGTCTCATAGGTACATGGTATAAATTCTGTAACTGCTACACGATATTCAATGTCCATACGAGAAAAGGATTTTTATTTTGTCTGTACCTGGTCATTCTTGCCGACATAAAAATGTGATACTTTTGGTTAAGAGCTGCACCTCATAAACCTATTCGTTTTCCCAGGGTGGTGGTACTGTATGCGGACCCCTGCTTAATAAGCTAGTATATGCTTCCTTGGGGTCTCCTTTTTCACAATGTAAACTTAAATGTGTGTTGTCAAAGGTAAAATAAGACTTTATTGATTTCACAAATGAAAACTACTCTGTGTGACCTATGTGATATTGTGAAATAAACAAACAAAACTGAGGTGATTTTTGTGCTGAACAATCTAAGCTAATAGAGCTATAATAAATATCATTAGTCATTATGTTATTTTTACTGACATTGAAATAAATAGGTTTGAGTTTTAGCTCAAAGGAAAAAAAATTATACCACAACACAGATGTGTGTAAACAATAAGATGTATACTTTATTCAGTGAATGATATACATAACATTGATTAACAGGTAGTTTTTGTAGTCCAAAGTGTTTTGTTACACATCTTCCCTCTGCTGTTGAAGGTTTGGAATAACGATACTAAATAACACCTTATTAGAATATGTTTATTTAATAAAGCTGTAACCCCATGAGTGCAGTAGGTTGGTCACTTTATAATGATCCCTCTGCTAGGACAGATGGCTGTGTGCTTTAAAAAAGAAATGCCTCAGCAAATTTGTTCTCCATTTCTGATTCTCAGTGACATCAGGAGATGAGGACATCAACTCTAATAAACCTTCATTGCACAGCATGATGCAAATTTGCTTTAATTTATGTCCTTGTGTTGACTTTGTATGTTTCTCTTTTACTCTGAACACACCATCATAAATGACTAATTTAGACCAAAAGAAATGATTTCATAGTTTTAGATGTTTAGATTACGCTACATTACATCACAGGACATCTGATTACATTTGATTTATTTTAGTTTAATTTAACACAAATTTTCAGGATCCGAATTTTATTTTTTATTTTTTACATTTTCCTAAATGTGCTGTAACACTGAAATTAAAATGTCAGACCACCCTTATTCACCTGATCTTCTAGCCCAGTGGATGTGTCTTGGAAAGACAATCTCCATGTTGATGATATGTGTTGGTGTTTTTCCAGTTTACAATCCAATCTTTTTTTCTTCTTTTTTCTACAGCGTTGACAGAGAGAGATCTCTGGAATCCTCGCAATCATTTTTGTCAACGTACCAAGCGCGCAGTAATGAGCTTCTAACCTCAAGCCTATAAACATAGTGCAGTTTAAGGGTTCATATTGGTAAACATCACACAGTCTGACACATATTCTCACAAAGTCATCGTCCGAACACAGAGTGAAATGAACAGATGACTGTAACCTTGCCTTGAGCCATTGTGGATTGTATGACTTCACCCTAAACCCACCCCGTGCCAAGCTGCACCTGTGATGCTGTGGCTGTTGGCTGATGGGCTGCTGATATGTAAATCTTTATAGCATCTTCCTTTCCCGGTAAATGACCCCAACTGTGTATCGCTGTGCCTCCAGGCCCTAAATCCCCAGCTTTGTCACCCTTTCACCTCTGTCTCCCACGGGACAGTGCTGCATGCTCTAACCATTTGGACAGCAGTCTGAGGCCTAGGTAGCTATCTAATTGACCTCTCTGTGAATGAATAGGGGGACAGAGGGGAGCCTTGCTCTCATTGATAATTTGGACAGCGTCTGTATTATGTGCCATTGATTATGTGCGAATCATCTGAGGCCGTAGCCAGCTCTCCTCCGCTTGCATTAGCCTATTGGCCTGGATTGAATGATGAATTACCAATCAATAGATAGTTTGATAAATCCCCATTTAGGATAGCGCAGAATCAGATTCTTATTTCCTAATTCTCCTTGATGTTGTAGTAAATCTAACTATTTTATAGGCCACAGGCAGAAGTGGATATTTTACTTCCGTCTTGGCAGGACCGGCTATGAACTGCTGTTAAATAAAAAAACTGTAAAACACTGCTTAAGCCATAATGTTTATAAATAAATAATTAGCAAAGCACAGTGCGGTGGAGTGGGGGAAATGACTGTAATATTTATGATGCTGGTAAAAACGTGTGAAATATCACTGTGACGACATGTGAGCAGCCTGTTCATTTGGTTAAGTGATCAGTGAGCTGAGGATGAAATAGTGCAGCTGGGTGTGGAAGTCAGACCCACACTGCCCGATGGTTTACCCATAATCCTTGTGGTTATAATTAAGACGCCTCGTCCAGGTTCATTACATTAGCGTGTGAACTATAGGACCAATTAGAAAGATTAAAATCATAAAAGTACCCCAAGCTATCCCTCTTCTTGAGGTTTAAGCAAAATTATGTTGACCACAAGCACAAATGTCCTCATTAAAGTATGATAACATTAAGCTTCTGGATGACTCCTCTGCAACAGTTCAGGTGGCGCTCCTGCGGCGGTCATGCCCTGTCTCCCTCCCGCAAGGAGAGCCTGGCCCCAAGCATGGAAATGTAATTATCTAAATGAATGAGGTAACCTTTAACATTGGCATAATCATGTTCCGGGTGTCCCATTTGTACAATTTGTTGCTAGTAATGATATATTTAAATTCTGTTTGCCCTTGCATGCATCAAGCTACAGATAGAGCTATTTGCTGCAAACAGTGTGTGTATGTGTGTTTTAAGAGGAAATAAGAACCAGTGAAAGCTTCATCCAGAGCATCCTTCCAGACAGGCACAAATGTAAACACACTCCAATCCTTTCTCCTGCGGGTACGCTCCAAAGAGAATAATTTCAGTCTTTTATTCATGCTGTTTAATGTAACCCTTTAATCTGGGTGCGAGCCCATGGGGCCTCTAATCCAGGAGTGCCAGCCGCCGGCTGTGTGCTGTATCCTGCTCTGAGTACATGAGCCCCTATTGTGGTTCCAATCAATCACACACTCATTACACCAACACTATAAATGCCAATGCATGCCAAGAGCCATGCCCGGGGCCCCATACGGAAGCTCTTCCAGGTCTGAGCCATGTTTCTGCCAGGACTACCAGAGTGTGGGCATGATTGCCACCATGCCAAACTGGCTATACTGCTGTGTCAATATGTCCTGAGTATGCCAGTGCTGTATTGTTATGATGCATGGGTGCTGTCTGATGCAGCAAAGGCAGTGGCACACAACAGCGCTTTCGCACTGTAAGAACCTTCTGGGAATACTGACGTCTGTTCCAACCACCTGTGATTATGCATTCTCATTTGCCTGCCAACAAGCTGCTGCACGAATGGAGAGATGCACAATGGAATGATAGGCTTTTGTCACATTTGCATGATTGGCGTTTTTATTCATTAGAATTATAAATCAAAGGGAAAATCCGGTTCCAACAGGAAGCTTCATCAAAAAAAGGCTATTGACCGAGCTTTCACAGCAGTGATTTTCAAAGGGGCAGTTTGCTCCTCAAGTAAACTCAAAAACACTAAAACCGATTTTCTCACTTCTACTTCACTGACTGTGGTTGTTTTCAGAATTACTGGAACTTGTAAACACAGCCGAGGAGGCACACATCGCACCAATTAACCTCCTCTTTCTCAGCGGGTAATGACCGACATGCCAGAGGCAGCGGGCTACTGCGGAGTGGGGAGTTCAAGAAGATGGGAGGACAAAAGGAAGAACAGCTGAACATTTGGACCTACTGTTACATACCACAGCTGGATGAAAGAGCAGTGTGCAGAGAGAGCTCTTTAGCCCCTCTTCCTGTTAGATTAAAGACATCAAACTAGTTTTTCATTTGATGCAATATAGCCAAAAAGGCTCTTAAAGACATCAAATTGCAAGTGTAAACACATCAGGCCTTGGCATTTTCAAAGACCAGAATCTGCTATGTTTGAATAGAGTCTTATAAGAACTAGTTCAGATCATTCAGTTAAAACACTTCATCTTATAACATTCACATAATACCTGTGGTATATCACATGTCATCATCACATAATTATTTCAAACCTGCAACCACAGTTTACACTTAACAAATGACACCTGAACAGACAAAAAAGAACACATGGTTTGAAAAGGAGATGGAAGAAGCATAGCTTTTAAATTCCACCCCCTCACACCACACAGCCATTCTCAAAACATCAAACTACAGCAATACAAAACAGTACAAAACAATATAAAACAATACAGAACAATACAAAACAATATAAAACAAAACAATACAAAACAATACAGAACAGTACAGAACAATACAAAACAATATAAAACAATACAAAACAATACAAAGCAATACAGAACAGTACAGAACAATACAGAACAGTACAAAGCAATACAAAACAATGCAAAACACTACAGTAACACATCCTCGCATGACAGAACACAGACCGGCTGGGACACATTCTGACCCCACACCCACTCCCCCTTAATGGAGTCTAACATGCATCTCTAGAGCAGCAAATTATAAAAACACCTGTTAGCATAAAAAAAATGAGAACATTATAAATTTGTGATTCCAATGAGTTTGATGTGGTACAACAGAGACCATGCAGTTGTATCATCTGCAATATAGCAAAAACACATGTACTTTTATGCCTCTTTAGATAATTAAAAAAAATAAAAAACAACCTAAACTCACTAAACATGATCATGTGCCACTAAGGAATCCAGTCTGTTGAACCACAAGACTGACATACGCATTAGGACTGATATCATTAGTTCACACAGTGATGCATGTGACTTAAATTGAAGCTAATTAGCTGAAGGTTAGCTGTAATGGCTGAAATTGAAATGTCTCCATAGTAGCAACATCATCTTTGGTATGGAGCTTTTTTTTTTTTTTTTGCCAAACATCACTGATGAAATTCTGTCATTTGTGTTTAAAACAGAACATCACTGATGTATGTAGACTATATGCTTCCTGAAAATAAGGAGCCTCAATGAAAAGCACATTTCCTTTCCTTTTTACATTCATTGACAAATGCAGCCGGTTTAATAGTTTCTAACAGTATAGCCCTATACAGCCACGCCATCTCATCTATTGAGGCATGAAATTGAATTACTGTAATATTGGATCTAGATATAGTTTCTTGTGATGAACAGTGTGTGCATAGGAAAATACTGCCTGAGTATTTCTGGTCATTAATCAGACAGTCAAGTCTTAAAACTGAAAAGAGAGACAGCCCAGTATACTAATGCATACAGTAATGGCTCGACTGCTTTTACCTGGAATGGTTTATTAGAAAAGTGTTATCCAATGACAACGAATTAAATAAAATTGGAGTGAGTCCAACAATGCATTCAGAAGTTTAAGATCAATGGTGAAATTCTTTCATCAGCCAAAATAACCACTACAATCAATATATATAAACCCATTAACACAATTACTATTAGTGCCATTTCCGCTTTCCACATTACTGCATTCTACTTTTTTCCTCTTCTGTCTCCAACCAAAGGAAATAAGGTCAGCCTGACTCACATTACACAATTCTTTATCCACAATTGTTGTATTTTTTTTTTTTTTTTTTACTTTTTTTTTCAATTTCAAGCCAGATGGTAGCATTCTGTGTCTTCCTCAGTCCCTTCTCTGCTGTTACTTGGACCTTGTCACCCCCTGGAGGCCAGTTTGGTTTCGTCACACACTGACTGGTCCAGGGCCTTCAGGAAAGGCAACATAGCTGCAGTCTTGGTGTCATTATGCACTCACTCAGTTAATTTACTCAAGAAGCAATACTAAAATATAACAATTTATGTTAAGCAAAAGTCCAGTATGTCAAATCTGACAAAAGTACTGTCAAAGCATCATAAGTGAAATAGTTTAAGCATTTACAAGTACTTCGAAACATACCTGAGCATACATGTATGCATACATGTTGCTGTTCACCTATCAAAAAAGACACGGTAAAGTATTGTGTAAACACATAAATGAACCTATGGATATACAGGTACTACTCGGAAAATTAGAATATCCTGGAAAAAGTGCATCCATTTCAGTAAAGTGAAATGAACATATTATATAGACAAATAGTATGTGAACCCATATATTTCAAGCTTTTATTTGTTTTGATTTTGCTGGTTAGGACTTAGAGCTTCAGAAGACAGTTAAAGACAGTTAAAGACAGTTAAAGCAATATTCAAATTTTCTGAGCTTTGAGGTTTGAGGTTTTAATAAGATGTAAATCATAATCAGCAAAATTACAACAAAGAAATGCATGAAATATCCCACTTTGAATGTCACGAGTCTATAAAATGCATTGGTTTCACCTTTTATGTTGAATTAAATGAATGAAACAATTTTTACACCATATTCTAATTTTCCCAGAATTACCTGAATGATAATACATACGAATAAAGTATCATGTTAAAGCATTATCATTCTTTAAAATGAAACATGTAAAATTGCTGCTAAAATGTTTGTGCCAGTGTTATGTTGTCTGTATGCTGAAATTGTAATGTAACTTTGTTATATGTGTGATATTATTATATATACTCTATATATTAAAAACATTCCAATATTATATTCAATATATATAAACACCTGCCAACATATAAAATAACTACAATACTATATAAGTTGTTTTTTTTCCTTTAATGTAAAAGTAAGATTGTTATGAATCACCACATTATCAGTTTCTATAGACCTCGTTCAGTGTTCATGAGCCAAAACTCAGTGTAGTCTGAGCAATCATTAGCATGGCTGATTGTGGACTACTGCCACCACTGATCAGTGTGTTTGTCTTGGTTACCAGCCCAGTTCTGGCCTAAATGAACTGAATCACATGCAGTTGAGTTTCAACTGCTTGTACAGTATCGGGTGTCTGTATTAACCATTAAAAATGAAGCAATTACACATGAATAATAATGTGGTTAATAATAAAGCACTAACACAGAATAGTACAGGGAGCTAAAAGACTGTGCTTTGTAAATCCAGCTGCAAAGTGTGTGCCAGTGTGTTCTTCCCTGGAGTGTTTGTCATATTGACCTTCCAACTGTGACAGAGATTATTAGGATAAGCATGGCTGCAGTGCTAAAAGGAACGCATTTAAGCCATTTTGCTGTCGTGGCCTGATATTGTGGGAGAATTCACTGACATTGCTCTTTTCCTATTCATGCCTTTAGGACCCTTCCTGATTGCTATTATTGTCTATAAAAACGTCTGCTGAAGCTGTTTTATCATTTCAATTTAGCTGTTTCACCTCTTGCATTGTGTTTAACTGCAGCTGGGAAAGTGTCTCGGCATTGCCAGGGGAAATCAGTTGAATTCCAATATTTCTATCATTCAGCATGAGACTGGCGAACGGCTGAGGTATCAAGGGTACAGACAATGTCAGCCGAGTTGTATTGGCAGCATCCTGCAAGCTTGCCAGGTTTTAGCCCAGCTTTAATGGGTTTTTGCTCAATAACAATGAAGAGACAGCGAGTACCATAAAGACAGATTCAGCCAATCCCTTCTGAATCTCAATAAGGACAGATGCATTTTAATACAAACCAGTTTTGTGCTTAAGCTTGCTTTCCGTGTAGAGTTCTCATGCACTGCCAATCAAACAAGTTGCAGTCATTTACAGTCTGGCAGGAGTTTGGGAAAATAGCCCAAAGGAGTTTTAGTTACAGTACGCGTTTGCTGTACAATCGAGGGAGCGGAAAGCCTTTTCCTAATTACAGTCGCTGAGGAGGAAAATATGTCCCAAACAAGTCTCTGCTGTAATCTAATCCAGAGCGGCCACACCCAGCTACGCCGTGCATGAACAATCAAAACTTTCAAGTGATTTTTCATGCTTCGGATGACCTATCAGGCCTCAAGTAATCAATCAGTGTTTCAGTTTTGAGGGGACATTTTGCTATTGCAACTCAAGCAAAAGCATTTTTTTTTTTATCGTGTACTCAATTATAGATGTTGCTTTGCTCTGAAAGTAACAACAGCTTGTATGCAAAGTCAAAGCATGCTAGCTGTTATGACGTGGTATGCAAGATACATATATCTAGTATATGAAGAGTACAAATATAGGCAAGCAGGTGGTGAGGGCTAATGCAGCAGATGCTGTATCGCATGGCCGAAGCATGGACTGCTGGTGTGTTACAAAGTGGGTTAGTGGGTCGAAGGCTCATGCTGATAGTAGCATATACTTTTCACACACACGCTCCAAACTCCTATCGACATAATTTATTATCTTCAGCTCTCAGATGTCAAGTCTGCACACAACATCCAAGGGGCTATAAAGCATTCACACACAATGGGAGCAAATTCAAGTCTCCAAAGTTAAGACTCGTCCATCACAAAGGGAAGTTTGTGCTGCCATTTGTTTTGTTTAGATTTGTGATATATACTCTCCTCTGGTGCTATTGCGGTGGTTTTCAAGAGAGCATGATTTTGCAGA
Organism: Siphamia roseigaster; assembly: GCA_029814505.1. Lineage (NCBI taxonomy): Eukaryota > Metazoa > Chordata > Actinopteri > Kurtiformes > Apogonidae > Siphamia > Siphamia roseigaster. The sequence goes on along the minus strand of JAPTYR010000006.1, from coordinate 7,948,944 downwards.
GTCACTCGCAACAGAGCATTATCTAACAAGTATGCGGTGTTAAAACCTCATCAGCAGTGATATATGGTAAACCAGGGCTGCTTCTGTGACACTCAGCTGAACCCCCAAAAGGTCTCTTTGAAATCAGTGTAGAGCAGTGGAGTGGTTCACAACCTTTTCTGGCTCATGACCGCATTTTAACATCACAAACTTCTGGCGAACCCAGACATTCAAAACAGAGACTTTTCTTATTGCTAAATATATTTGTTTTTGATCATGTAGCCAAATAGTTTGCTGTTAATTTTAGATGACATTGAGGCCAGTGTTTCCCAACCTTTTGGAGGCACAACACATATTTTTACATTAGAATCATCACAAGGCACGCCACCAAACAAAAATGTCACCAAAAGTATATTTATTGAAATATGATGCAACTCTATTCTGGATTTATTTATTCAGTGTGAAACCTGTGCCTGTTTAGTTAACCCTTTAACACCTGAGACTATAGCAGTTCCCCACTCAATGAAGAATAAGCAAGAAAATGAACAAAAACAGCCAAAGTGATCAATAAAACCAACAAAAATGAATAACAAACCAACAAAATCATAAATAACAGGAACAAAGTGAGACACAAACAGAACAAATGTGAAGAAAAAGTATTAAAATTAAAAACAAACTCAGTTACAGTTTCAATAAGGTGAAATCGGATAATTTTCCACAGCACACTTATGTGCACACTGGTTGGGAAACACTGATTTAGTCTATACTAGTGCAGAGCCCGTATTTGCTTATACTCCTCGGCCATAATATGCGATTTCTAAACGTTTCGACAGTGACGAATGTGCAATTTCAAAATGTTTCGACAGTGACGTTCCATTGAGAGTTGCAACGCAATGTTTGTTTTCCATATGTATGTATGTATGCTATGTATGGTCTGTAAATAGCTCAATTCAACTCAGGATTACAGAGCAACAGGTCTGTCTGT
>JAPTYR010000006.1:7825555-7835882 GCA_029814505.1 Siphamia roseigaster | reverse complement strand
GACACAACCACTATCCTAGGAGTTGGTGCTGGGTGCTCTGTCGGATACTGGGTGAATGTGAAGCTGGGGCAGACTTTTGAGCCCCAAGGACCCTTTCCCATTCCTCTACCCTCACTGACTGCCAACGCACTGGCACAAAGCACAGTCCGCTTCCTAGTTGGAGTCACAGTATTAGTTACAACTAGGCAGGTGGTAAAAACTATGAGCCTTCGCATGTTGTATTTGTGGTACAGAGTGCCAAAAAATGACAAGAATGCCAGGAGGAGGAGAGAGATTGAAGTGCCTTACAAATTTGCCACATATACAGCTGTTGGACTGGTCAATTCAATATTGGTCAATAGACTCTTTATTTTTATGGGGCTACTATGACTTGATAATTAAACAGTTTGAAACAAAATTAGCTAAACTTGAAGTTGCAGACATTTACCTCATATTTATTGTATCGTAACAAATTGTCTATTTTTGCACTACAATCATCATATGCAGCAAGTATATGAAATAAAGCCCAGGAATGATTCACAAGACTGTCTGTGATTGACCTGTACCAACTGAAACCAAATAAAATGTTTTGAGCAAATAGTGGTTGTTTTTACTAACTCGGTTGAGTTATTTAGATTATGCTGTAGAATATATGGCAGCAGTTTGATTGCAGTGTTCCAAACTTTAGGGTAGTGGTTCTTAACCAAGACCCCGAGGCCCACTATCCCGCATGTTCTAGATCAGTGCTTCTCAAATCCGATCCTCATGGCCCAGTGTCCTACATGTTCCTCCTCACCTGGTTCAATTAACTCAAAAGACCCAGTGCTACATTTGCAAGAGTTTAAATATGAGTTTTTCTCTCTATTTAATCCTTTGTGATTTATCACAATACTAGTGTTTACATACTTCAGTCATCATGCTGAGATTACATTTGAGGGTTATCATGCCAATTACAAAATTTTAGGATAAAGTGACTATCTGTAAAACCTATCACCTGAACATAAACCCAGTGTGTCCATCCACTGTCATTGATCCAACTCCATGGGTTTCACTGGTTAATCAATGTTGTAGAAGATGAGTGTTTCCATAGTAATTACAGAGCCTCTGAACCTCCAAATGGGTCATATCCGATGACCATGAAACGATGAATGACCGTATTTTACACCATTTAGATGGATGTGTAGGATCAGTGGTTCAGAAGATATTAAATATCATACCAGTAGTTATGGATCCCTGTATCTGATCACCATGAAAAGATGATGAATAACTGCATTTTACAGCAATTACTTACATGTATTGACAGAATTAGTTGGTCTAAATTTAAACAGTTTAGATGAGTAGATATTTTTGGACCCTGGTGTATATTTGAGTCTTTATGGGTTAATGGTGAGCTCTTAATCAGCTGTGCAGAAGCCTGATAATGATGGAACAGCTTCTAGGTGTGATGTCTAAAACAAGCAGGATATTGGGCCACAAGGACTGGATTTAAGAACCACTGCTTTAGAGCACGATGTCAAACAATTCAGTGCTGAAATGTCTTTTTTTTTTATCGTACAGTAAAACAATCTATTAATACCAGTGTAATCAAAATTTGTTTAACTGAAATTTACTCTCTCCTTTTTGGTTTTATTTGTCCAAGGTAAATGAGTGTGCAGGTTGGAACAGGCCATTTGCTCCACTGTTATATACTCACAACCAGTACTGGAGCGCACTGAATGGGTTAAACTTTGTTTTGCTACATTTGGGTTTGAAGGAATGCCGGAGCACCTGTCAGGCTTCATTTGCAAGAAAGCTTTTCATCAGCACAGCTCACTTTTGTATGGGAGCCCACAAGCTACAAGAATTTCACTTTGAACTAAAACAAAAAATATCTAAAAACTCGTCAAAAGTGACAAGGGCTTTATTGGACGTTTGAGGGTAAAGAGTTGTTTATTTGTATCAAATAAAGTTTTTTTAACAAAGGACCTGAGGTTTATTTACTGTACTAATGAACATTGGTTGTATATTGACTTTTTGACTACATCTATTTAAAACCAGTAGAAAACAGATGGTATCATTTGTTTTACTACAGTTTGTAGAATTCAGATCTTGTTGAAGGCAGCCACATCCACAGACTGAACATATTCCTCAAAGGCGGTGATTGCTTCTTCCAGAAGATCTGTGCCCACTTTTTCATCCTCCACCACACAACCAATCTGGAGCTTCTTGATGCCGTAGCCCACTGGGACCAACTTCGACTGCCCCCAGAGCAGCCCATCCATGGTTACGCTGCGTACACATGCCTCCAGTTTGGCCATGTCCGTTTCATCGTCCCAGGGCTTGACATCAAGCAAGATTGAAGACTTGGCTATTAGAGCTGGCTTCTTAGACTTTTTGGCAGCATACTCAGCAAGGCGCTGTTCCTTGATTCTTGCTGCCTCCTCACTTTCTTCCTCATCATCTGAGCCAAATAGGTCAAAGTCATCATCATCATCATCGTTGTCATTGGCGTTACTTGATGCAGGAGGTGTAGATGGAAGGACAAACTGACCCTTAGCCAATGGTAGACTGGGTCTTTCCCTCAGGAAGGACTGGATGTGGTTGTACCAGCGCAGGAGGTGGCAGAGGTTTGATGAGGGAGCAGAGGGGATGGCATCAAATACTGCCGTGTCAGCCTGGGACGCTGCAAAGCCCTCGACGTAGCTTTTGTCTGCCAGGAAGTCATTAAGCGCTTTGAGACCCACTGACGTGCTCATATCACCGAATATTGTTTTTGTGGAAGCCGGATGGGAGACCAGAGCCTGCGGAGGTTTGTGTAGCATGGGGAACTTGTGCCTGATGACTTCCTGCATAGGCACGTCATGAGTGAGGAGGGTTTCAGCAGTGTGGCCACTGGAAGAACCAAGGCAACAAAGTAACACGTAATGAGTCACTGAGCTTAATTATCATGCACTAACCCCCTAGGCACAAGTATGCTAAATTAAGACCTGGCATGCATGTATAAGCCCACACACAGATGCACACCATTTACATCAAGAACATAATAGTCTTTTTAAAGTTTAATTCTCCTTACTTCAGTAATAATAATTAAAAAAAAAAACCTCATTAGTGATATAAATATCATGCAGCACAGATTGGTCCTTCAGTTTCTTCAGTATTCTGTTCTCTACCACATATGCTAAGACATTAATATTTTGTCAGGCTGTTATGGTTAGCTCCAACCTGAGTAAAAACTGCACTTTGAGTATGGGTTTATGAAAAAATGAAATCACAGGAAGGGCTCGATGTCAATCTCCAGGGCTGAGCAGGGCATGGTTAGCTCAAAGCGGTTGATGACATCGGGGTGGAGGACACCAAGACGTCCAACGCTCTTTCCACGGACAAAGACCTCTGCGCAGCGACCGGGGAAAAAAGTGGAATCTGAGGGGGAAGAAAGTGAAAGCAGGAAACAACTACAGTTACTTAATGTGAGATGACAAATGGGTGCGGGGGATCAGCTAGGCACTGGCAAAGACATGTTCTTGACCTTGTTTATGTTCTCTTCTTGAAATTCCCTTGCACATTTGGAAAGCACCTTAAAAACCTACGTATCACCAGCGTTACAATGTGCCATCTGTTTGGTCAGCGTTTTCATGCTTGTGCAACTTCTCATAAATACTCAGACTCCAGAGAATCAAGTGCTGAACTAATTCCTTAGTTCTCTTAATTAAGGCACTTTAATGTATCCTTGTCAACTGCTAAGGTAAAGCGTGTGGTGTTCAAAGACAGGATAGAAGCTGGTTTGCAATCATTTGTATATAAATCATCGAAAGGGTCACAAAAGGATGATCATTGTGTGAAAATGGGAATGCCATTTTTTTTGTAACATCCACCTCCAGGTGCAGAGTGGCCTCTCCAAGACTTCCTGTCTTGGTCACTTTACACATAGATTTCTCCCTCCGAGTAAACTCAGAGTCCAGCCTGTCAGTCCTCATCAGGAGCAAAGGTCAGAGACAAATGCCACAGTCCAGATGGAATAAAACTCTGCAAATCGATACAGAGATGAAAACACTCTTGTAATGTGAGAGGCGTTTGCTCACTTTGTTCAAAAATACTGACAGGCAAACAGATAGACAGAAAGACAGATTTGTCAGATTTAACAAGATAAAAGAGTTGCTATGACAACAGCCCCACACATGGAGACATGGCATTCTCCCATAGTGCATTGCTTCTTCCCACGCTGCCTTGCTAATGGGTTCCAGAGCCCACTGCTTAGATGTTCACTCATCACTATGGACGAAGGCTTACGGAACACATGGACTGACCATGTGCGAGTGTTTGTGTGAGAGCAGGAAACTGAAGTGGGGAATTTCTACCATTTATTTTTGCCCATTCTGTGTCTGCTCAGTATAATAAATTGGCGGAATGTGCTTGCGTCGGCTCACACGTCATGTACTTGTACCATGAGCGGGATGCCATGGCAACAATATAAATAGCTCTGGTACATCTTAAATAACCAATCAGTCAATGAATATCCTACACTTGAGCCAGGCCACTTTCCACCCACTCAGCTCCAACTTTCAACGGAAACAGACAGACAGAGGGAGCCAAAATAAGTGGATGATATTGTTAGCATATTGCCATAGATTGTATTATCGTTTTAGACAGCCGGAGAGAGAAATCACACAACTTCCTGTTGGATCCAGGCATGCTCACACTGAAACTAATGCTTCATCCTGCTATGACAAAAAAGGCAAATGATTCCTAGTGTTTTAATGACTAAAGGAGGACTAATGTTTCAGTGTTTTGTTGTATGAACTTAGTTACTATTCTTCTTCTGATAATATATTAGAGAAAAAAACCTACAACTGCTTAAACTTTGAGAAAAGCATGAACAAATTGACAAGAGAAAAATAATGAGAAGTCAAACAAGCATGTTGTGTACATATTATAAGTCTAATACTATAAACAAGTGCATGACAAACAAAAAAAAAACCTTAGAAACAAACAGTTTGTCAAAAATGTAACTCAGTCCTTCTGTTTACATATCGAGGACAGGAAAATATTAGACTGGGCAAAGTAGTCTTAAGGAGGTACCATGCAGTGTAACAGCAGAGATAGTGGCATTTCAGTTATTTTATCCAAATAAATTACAGTATCTGTCTAATGTGGTGAGGGAAGATGCCATCCACAGCACTGACAGTGTGGGTTACAGATTGTGACAACTATGGAGAGCTATTGCACACAGGAGTCATCTGTAGGCTTCAGTTACGTACTTGGCGGTGGTTGACGGTAGTAAGGAAACTGACAACACAAAATGAAAAATACTGCTGACAATTCTCTGTGCCTCAGAAACACTGTGTATACAGAAACTGTAGCTCGGGTTAAAAGATGAAGCACGACAACACAAACCGAGGGGTGTTTACTGCAGAGAGTTTGGCTAACATTTCCACTGGTTACCTTTGTGCTCTCTGAACCCAAAGATTAACTTAATGTTTGGTTGAAATGTATAATTTTCTGGCTGCTCTTGTTTCTTGGCCCCATTTGGCCAATTATTGTTGTCATAGACACCCTCACAGACCTCAGCAGTTACTTGTACCATGTTGTTACTGCCTCTGCCAAGGCGGTAATGTAATCTTGCATGCATCCATTTGTTGGTTTGTCTGTCTGTCAGCAGATTACGTAACAACTGCTGCACTAATTTTCGTGAGACTTGGTGGAAGGGTAGGACACTTACCAAGGACGAACACATATTTTGGAGGAGAACCACTAAAAGGAGTGGAGCCTGGAATGTTTTCCTGCAGGATTCAACTGGCTTAATCTTCATGACTTGAAGACTTTTTTTTATCCCCATTACGAAAGCAATTTCCTTCTTATTTCATGTCTCATTTTATAGGGATCTGACAAGAATGATGTTCCCAATGAGGATATATTAAGACTGAGTTATGGCCATGATCATTTTCTTGTATGAGTACCAAGGATTCAATATATTCTCACAGCAAATTATATGTTAGACTTAAAATAATGCCTTCAGGCTCCACAGACAGCCCAGAGTCACTTTTCAGGAATCTTAAAAGCATGTTGATGATTAATTGTCATGCAAATAACTGCAATTAACCACAATGTCAGAGGTCATTGTGGTTTAATTCTAATAGTAGTAATCGTATATGCAGTTTTACTTATATTAGTCTATTGAACTCATAACAGAAGAAAGATGAGGTGCAATGACAATGTCATTAAAAGAGCACTCGTCAAATGGTATAAAATTGGGTGGATTTTTTTTTTCTCTTCTATTAGTTCAACCGAAATGTTTTTAGAAATGTGAATGAAGACTATTACTGCAGGCATGTAAAGTGGTCACATAAATATTAGCATTACGATGTGTTTAAAAGAGAAATATTTTGCTTGTAACCTCCGCCAAGGAGGTTATGTTTTTGTCAGCGTTGGTTTGTTTGTCTGTGTTCAAAATAACTCAAAAAGTTATGAATGGATTTTGCTGAAATTTTCAGGGAATTTTGAGGATGGTCAAAGGAACAAATTATTAGATTTTGGTAATGATCCAGAAGAAAACCGCCATTATTGAAAAAGACAATTTTGTGAATAACTTCTGAACTAATAATGATAACATGAATCCACTTGCTAGAGGTGCATTGTCATGGTCAAGGAATCTGAAGATGATAAAATAATTGTAGGACTGTTATTTTAGGTGGAAATACCAATATGGAGGGGGGACTGAGCTGCATGGCTCTCCCGAGGGCTTTTTTTTCAGTTTTACATGGAATTGTCTTTTAAAACATTTCCCTGTGGTCTACATAAACTGTAAATGCTATACTTGGGTCTGAATTCTTCATTAATTAAACTCTACAGGTCCATCTTCAACCCTACTTTTGAGTAATTACACAAGAAAGATTATTTTGACTGCTGGCCCTGTTGATGCACATAACTCCACCCCCTCCAGGTTGCTGACTGTGCACTCTGTCCCATTCAGCCACTTGAGCTCATTTATGCAATCAACAAGTGAGCATTTTATGTAATAAGCTCTAAGTTTGGACATATTTACCAGGAAATAATACATAATCTCAGATCAATGGACACTCTGCAAATGGTCGTCCTTAACTGAACTTGGCAAAAAAAAAAAAGAGCATTCAGGTTCTCAGCACCTAATACTTGGTATCAATTACAATCTGAGCTTTAACTCCAAGCTCTTAGAACAGTGAATGAGTTTAAAGGTCTTAAAATTGCTACAGTCTATGTTGTCTGTGTGGAGAACAAGTTTTAAAATTGTTGTTTTAATCCATTGTTATTGCTGGAGTTTTGTGTTATTATGCAATGCTGCTTTCCTTTTGGCTAGGTTTCTCTTGGAGAAGAGATCTTTGATCTCACTGGGACTAACCTGGTTAAAGAAAGGCTAACTTAAAAAAACAAAAAAAAACCAACCAAACACCAGAAGAAGTAATATCTTCTTCCATGATGCAATGCTTTCTGAGAAAAGAAAAAGCCTAAAGTGCATCACATAAATCTACACAATGGTCCACTGCAGGTTCTGTCAAAAAACACTAGTGCTCACCACAAAAAAACATCAGGGCTAAACACTTAGGGTCAATTACTGAACACAGATGACTCATGTGAGCACGGTTACTTTCCTAGCAATGGGTATGTGGGCTAAGACCTCGCATTGGACACAGTTGTTAAGTGAAACAGCAGCATCTGTCTCTTAAGTGGACTACTTTTATGACCCGTTATTTCATCTTTCGCTTCTTGGTGTAGAGGAAACTCAGCTGACATGTATTCCCACAGTGGGAACCTCAGCCACTCATTCTTAAGCTGTGTTGGGAGTCATGTTGGCTCAGCTGTACTGCCGTTTTACTGGTGATGGACACATCCTGTGGCTGCATGTTAGCCAGGTGAGCTCTTAGACCAGGCCATGACCTTGTAATGGGGTTAAGGACAGTGACATATGTGAGGGGGGGATTAGGCTAATGGTGCATAGCATGGAAAAACCGAGAAACCGTGTGCGTGTTGCAAGCTTTTACATTAGTGGACACTGTGAAAGCATGTCCATTTCAGCTCCCTTTTAAGTGTGTGTGCATGTGCCTGTCAGATGGACAGTCTTAAGCACCCGTGGGTGGGTGTTGTATGTGCCAGTCTGTCTCACTACTCAGCACTGCAGTGGGTGACGTGACTCCCATGCACTCACCCACACTGCAGACTTGACACACTCTCATACCTTTTCTTGCTCACGCCTCCAGCCATCACCCCGTGTGCTCTGCCCCCCACCCCCTGCATTCTCTAGTCACATCACTCCAATCCAATATCTCTCCATCCTCTTGAGCTCTCATGTCTACTTTACCCTCTCCTCATCACTCTTGTTCACTGATACTTGAGTCCATTGATTTGCAGTCTGAATGGGCCAGCAGAGCCACAGTAGATATCATGCAGCGTGACCTTGGAACATACAGGACAAGGATGGAGATGGGGCAAGTAGGTGCTGAAGTACTAGGTAGGATGAGTCTAACTAAATGACTTCCTCTGAAAATGTCTTAACATGATTTTTTTTTTTATTCATAGATGGACAATATGGATTTTTTTCTACTACTCAGTCATAGTCATTCATGACCTTAAAAATTGGTTATTTTTATGTGAGATTATTCTTGATAATCAACTGCTTGAAAAGAAGAAAAAAAAATGTTTCTGATCAAAGAATGAAACCAGAATGGCTATTTAATTTTCATATCAGAATCTGCCAACAAAGAGACATTAATTCATTATTGATTTTTTTGGGGTCACATGAGAGAAACAATTTATAAAGGATATGATTAGAAGTGAAACGGTTGTATTGACCTCCGTATTCTACTACGATTAATGCGTTCATTAGCATCTCTATGTCTCAGCTCTGTGGTGCTGAAAGATGCACTGCTGGTAACAGCTTCTTTTCAGAAATTGCCATTATTATTACCATTATTACACTGGAATTATAAACATTCTCTTATTTTTTTTTACCTCAAAGAACTGAGGAAGGTGACTGCCCCTGAAGGCCATGGTACTTAGAAGTGTGGGAGTATGTATGCAAGGTGGAATCACTGAGTGAGAAAACTAAAACTTCAAATCATGATTCAGAGTCTCACTGGAAAACTATACTGATTGGCCTGTGCAATACTCAAGTCACTCCTCTCTGATTACTGATCTCACAGGAACAGGTCAGCCATATCATAAGATGAATCCTCACCGAGTCATACATTTATTTCCTATTTAACGACAGAACTTAAAAGTCATCACACTCCGTTTCCCCTTTAATGCAAATCCACAGTGACTATTTTTGTGCCAGTTATATGTCACTTCCAGTAAATACAGTTTAATGGATTGATGTGCTCATCTACAGTTCAAAACAGCCTTTCAGTGCAGGATTCTTTTGACATGAAGTTGTGATGCAACGGGACTGACCTAGCCATCTCATTCATGATGACTTAAGAGGAAAAACCTTTGAACATTTGCACACTTGCCTTGATGCATTTCATCATTACTGACAAAGTGATGTTGGCTGAAGCAGGTTTTTGGCCCATATAAGCCATAAACCACTGATGATGACAAAACATGACAGGGCCTTTGCACGTTAAGGCTGCTTAGGTTCCCTCTCCGTCATAGTTATTGAGATTTGTGAGGTCAAAGTAATGCATTTTCCCCCACAGATCTTAACATCCATTTGTTTTCTTAAAGTCTGTGAAGCTACCACCCATGACATGCACGTATGCAAAACACACCAGTTTGTCCTTATCTGGCTCATGACAGATGAAAACTGACAAAATGTATCACTGTCTACAGAAAACTGGCTGACAGTCTCTGCTATCACTGTGTTCTATCACCCATTTGTGTATGCCCATGATTTCCCCCAAGAAATCCTTTGTCTGTCAACACATTTCTGGACAAAAACACTGATAATCTACTACTGTGATAATGGAGGTAAGTGTGTACATACTTTTATTACCACACCCTCACCCCCCCCTCAAAAAAAGAAGGGGAAGAGGGGTATTGTTTTTGGTTTGTATTTTTTTTATCTGTCTGTTTGTCAGCAACTTCACACAAAAACTACTGAAACAATTTCCATTACGTTTTCAGAAAAGGTGCAAGGTGGTCCAGAGTAGATCCCAATAAATTTTAATGAATGTAGGTTAGAGGTCACAGCCACAGTCACAAAATTAGAAAAGCACTCTGAGAGCGCACACCTCCGCCAACTGTTCGCATGGTTTTCTTGAAGGTACTGCTGGGATTTTAACCCGGGATCTCCTGTTTACTAGACAAGCGCTTAGCCAACTAAACCACAGCACCACAAGGATACATCCAGTTTTTTCATAATATACATTTCAGATGAAAATCATAAGAAACCAAGCATTGC
>JAPTYR010000006.1:7566652-7576758 GCA_029814505.1 Siphamia roseigaster | reverse complement strand
TGCTTTGGTATTTATTTTTTTTTTTCAAAACAAAGGTGCTCCTGTTGTTACACAGTATTTATGTTCACTTACACAGTTTCAATACATTTACTTGTGAGATGTCATATTTGGCTTTGGCTTTGGTCTCACTTTGCGCTAAAATATTGGGGTGTATATCAATATTCAGCCTAAATAGATCTGGATGTGACTTTTGGTCCATGTCGCTCAGCCCTAATAGTGGTATACAAAAGTTTAGGCACCTCTTCAAAAAATCAGTTTGTCTTTTGCTGAGCTTTTGAAGCAGTAACTTTATTTGAGTATGTTATACCTTATGAAAACAGAAACATTTAAGTCGTGAAAATATTTTTATTGGTCCCAGAGAAACATTTATATGTGCATTTAAACAAAAATTGGGCATATGTATAAATTTGGGCACCCTAAAGAAATAATTCCATTAATATTTAGTAGAGCTGCCTTTTGCAGGAATAAAAGCCTGTAGACGTCTCCTATAGCAACAGACAAGACCCTGAGGTTTGGCTGGTGGTATTTTGGCCCATTCCTCCATACACAACACCTCCACTTTAGCCAGGTCTTTTGACTTCTGTGCATAGACAGCCTGCTTCAAATCAATCCATACATTTTCAATGTTATTAAAGTCTGGGGATTAGGACGGCAATTCCAGAACATTGTATTTGTGCTTCTGCATGAATTCCTTTGTGGATTTTGAACAGTGTTTTGGATCATTGTCCTGCTTCAAAATCTAACCCCACCGTAGCTTCAACTTTGTGCCTGATTCCTGAACATTCTTGTCAAGAGTCTGCTGACTGTGAGAGGAATTCATGTGGCCTTCAACTTTAACAAGGTTCCCAGTACCTGCGCTAGCCACGCAGCCCCATAATATCAAGGACCCTGGAATTCAGTGTGTTTTTTTGCCCATGCATACCTTTTCTTGTTGTGACCAAATAATTCTATCTTAGTCTCATCTGAGCACAGTATTTTTTTCCCAAAATGCTTCTGGCTTGTCCAAATATTCTTTTGCATACCTCATGCGAAAGGCTTTTTGCACATCACCCTTCCCACATGCTTTTCCTGGTGCAAAGTACACTAGATTGTCAAGCAATTAGAATGATATGCCATCGGCAGCCAAGTGTTCTTGTAGTTCTTTGGAGGTGGTCTGTGGCTTGTCTGTTACCATTCTCACCATCTTTCACCTTGCTGATATTTATTTGGGCCTACCACCCCTTTCCTTCACTGTTCCGGTAGCCTTCCATTTCTGCACTACATTTCTGACTGTGGATACACAGTACATACCTTCCAGATAATTTCTAGTATCCTTCTCCTAATTCATAATGATGAATTATCTTAGTTAATTAATTAATTATCTTAGGTCAGTGGACAGTAGTTTAGAGGCCCCCATGTTGCCACTCTCTGAGAAAGAACCTAAGACAAATATAGCCAGCAATTAACCTATGTTAAATAGCATTTTTGGTGAGTGGTTCCACCTGTCTGTAACTGAAGGTCTAACGAGCTAATCAAAGCAGTGTTGTGCTGAAATCTGTCAGTTATAAATCCCTACAGGTCTTGAAATGAGTGCGCTTAAAAGGGTGCCGAAACTTTTGTTCATTAAATTGTATTATGATGAAAATGTGTAATGCTACTCTTAAGAATTTCAGTCTACAAAATCTAAATATCTAAAATCTTGTTGCTATGATCTTCTCTTAAAAAGTTGAGGCAAATTATCATGAAATATCAGAGGGGTGCCCAAACTTGTGTGTGTGTCCATATAGAAAATCCTAGGTATAGAAATAATAAAAATCTAAATTTTAAAAAAAATCATGCGTAATTGAGGAAAGAAGTGTTAAATATGGATATTAAAACATAAGCATTACATTATTTATTTCTGCATTTGTTTTTTTATTCAAGTATTTATATATTTATTTCTCCATGTATTTATATATATTTATTTCTAATTACGTCATTTTTTTGTCCCTCTTACCTTAAGAGGTGTGAGGAAATGTTGAATGTGTTTGCCACCTTTAATTTCTGACTCCTTCAGACAGGACTATTGCTCTACATCATGGCATATTGCAGAAACAACATTTAAGATCCCATAAGCATAATATTTTGGTGTTAATTTTCTCCACGTGGCAAGAAACTGCTCAGTCCTCTGTTTAATATCAATCTTTTTCTTGACTTTTGACTTGGACTGAGAGGAGAGATTTGTATTTGGAACATGTTTATAAATTCTCCAATCACATGCCTGTTTATTGGCTCGTGGCCGTCATAGTTATTGTTCAATGTTAACTCTCTCATGTTGTCTTTTTTGCTGAAATGCTTGAAACTTCATCACAGACATTCAGTGGGTTTTTGTGACACTTAAGTCACTTATTGTTAGTTTAATTAAAATTGGCTTTAAACAGCACATGTAAACATGTTACTTCAACTGAAATCGAAGTTGTAGCAGTCAGACTAGCACAGGTAGAAATTGAAAGTCGATCTACTCCTGCATGTATTACGGACCAGTAGGACTGGAACAGGACGAGGTGTTTGGCACATGCGCCAGAGCTCTGCACCAAATCCTGGCCTGGAAGCCGAGCATCATGTATCTCATCTGTACAAAATAAATGGAGAAAACAAAACTGTGCTATATACAAATTCACAACACTGTCCATAGTCGTGCCAGTTTAGTTCTCAGTTGATGGCTTGGTAACTCACTATTTACTGTTGCTGTGATCAGTGATGGCGCAGGTTAACAAGCTAAAAGCGTGCATATCACAACTTATCATAATAGAAGCATCACAGTTTGACTAAGGTGTTCATGTAAACATACTAAATGACCCTGTTCTTCACCAGTAGAGTTATGTGGGTGTAACAATTATCACCAACTGTGAAGACTCACGGCGTAACTTGGTTTTGGAGGGTTAAAAATAAATAAGGTGAAGCAGAGTTGTCAGAGTTCAGCCTTTATCTGCAGTTTTGATGATGTACAACTGGAATGAGCCTGTGAGTGCTGAGAGATGCATGTATCTTATGCTTTTGTCTTTAACCTCTGTCCTATCTGCCTCTCCTCCTCCTCTAGTTTGCCCCAGGGCCCCGGCCTATACACCAACAGGTACTAACTGCACCAATGATTAATCTGATCGTTTTTTAGGCCTGTCCTATAATTAATTAATTAATTTTTTTGTGAGCTTTAGTGAAAGTTATCTGAAAATAAGTGAAGTTTAAGTGATTATGATATATTTTAGTTGATGTAGGTGTTTATTACATAATCTTTAATCATGTTTTTGATGTTAAACACTGTTAGCGTGCAGGTTACACTCCCATATGCCCTAATTGGAAAAAAGAACATTCTAGCAGTTGTAATTTAACTTGAGAGTTTATGTCAGATTCACAAAAATCATTGCTGAGTTGTGATATGCTAGTTTCCTTATGTGCTGTACTTAATTCCAGATGCTTGGCTTCTTTGACATCTTGGTAGCATAGTTGCGCGTATCAGTGTCAGTCCAGGTAACATGAAGTCAGAGTTGTGACGTCCAAAACCACCACAAAGTTTAGAAATGTTTAAAAACAATGGACTGCTATGTTTTAATTCCTGGGCTATGTGAGATTTATTTTTATTACGTACATAAAAACATGCAAACATAGAGCGTTAATATAGTAAGTTCTAATAGTTTGTCAGCATTTAAAGTCCATGTTTGGTCATGTTTGCAATATGAATACCACAGTGTTTTGAGTAAATACAACATCTGATAAAATGTGGTTGTCTTAAGGGGAACTTTGTGCCAGAATAATATATTGATATCTACTTCTGGGGATGTGCCATTAAAATTGTACTGTGAGTCACTGTATGTAAATATAATAATGAGCATCTGCAGGGCCCTTGGAAGCTGTTATTAAAATGTTATGAGAGAGTGCTTAGGTTTATGTTTGGTTGTCATGTTTTGTTTGTAACTAGGCCCAGTTCACTGGGATTCACTGTTCTGCTTATCCTCTGCATGCTGCTTGTCAATTCACTGCTTGGCTTAAAAGAGACAGTTCCTGGGCGCTTTGCTTAAACTGATTGTGGTGCTCTCTTTCTCTCAATTCTTGTCCCCACCCTCTTCTTGCTTCCATTTGATGTGTCTCTGTATGTGATCTGTGTTTGCGCGGCTGAAGGGAAGCTTCAGATCGCTACAGGTAACTCATTTTCCTCCTTCTCCTAGTTTTCCCTCTGTGTTTTATCCCTCTCACCCTCTTGAGTAGTGCATATGTGTGTCTAATATTTTGCTTTGTTGGCTTGGTGTCATTTTGCCGGCTTACGTCGTTAGCTCCCGGGCCAGCAGCAGAATGTCAATGAAGGGGCTCTGAATGAACCAGCATTAGCTGCATTATCTCTTTTGGCAGGCAGGGCCAATATGTTTCCAGCTGGAGTCTAGCCACAGATTCATGGGCAAACTATGAGCTCAGCTATTAGGCTGGACAGGCTAGCTCCACTCACTGTGAGATATATATAAGGGCATGAAAGATGTTTTTTTATGAGAGAGGTTTCAGAAAGGTAACTAATAATTCCCTTCCACTAATGATATGTCTTTGTGTCTTCCTTTCTCTTTTTTTGCTGCTCTTCTATTTTGTTTTCTTTTTTTTGCCTTCCCTTCTGTCGCACCTTCTACCTTTCTTTCTCGTCTCTTTTCCTCTGCCTTCCCTTGTAGCCCTACTACACAAATAGGGGCAGCTTGCCTCCCAGCAGCGGGCCACGGGGCGTTCCCCCCAGCAGTGCCCCTCGGCCTGTGACTCCCACCCACGTCTATCAGCCGGGGCCTGGTTCCCAAATGATGATGATCTCTGGACAGCAGTTGCCCTTCCCCAGCTCACCACAGGGACCATATTTCATACCAGGACAGGTAAGGGATGCATAATGGCAGGGACATTTATTTTTGCCATGCTCTATGGGGATGGTGCATATTAATCTGCATCCCTGTACCAATGTTACTCAAATTAATAATTTCCAGACTGTCATCCTTTGAACAGATGTCAAGCTGGTTATTAAAATAACATTTTTTTTCTTCCACATGAGGTAAAAGAAGAACATTTTAAAGGGTTTAGATTAAAATATGGCCAGGTGTGATGGAAAAAGTGAGATCTAGATTTGATGGGAACTTGAGAGTAAGATGACTTGTTACAGATTAAAGACTGCTGATTTTAAAAGCAGATATATAAAATTCAGTTTTTTTATGTATGAAACTTGATCTTGTAAGGAGGCTACACATGTGCATTTCTGTCCTGTGGCCAAAAAGGCACAACGTGTGAGAGAGGGCTCAGCAGGCTAGGCCAGCAGGTGCTTCAGACCAACAAGACTAACACTAAAGCTGGACTCAAGCCACCACCTCTCACCCACAACTCTTCCAAAGCTAAAGTACAACCCAACGGAGCATGTGATCTTTGAGATAGTTGACTGTTATGAGATGTTGTCATTGTTCTTCTTGTTTTATATTTTCAACTGCTTAATGGACCACCTTTCAAGTTAAAACTGCTCTGGATGTGCACATGGTGTTAAAAGGAGACCCAACAAATTTCTGTAAAGTCTTGCAGCAGGCAGGCAGCAATGCTTTCAGTAATGCAGCAGTCTCATAAAATGCTTTTCTCACCACATCATATTGTCAAGTAACGGAGTTGATCTCTTTAACCTGATACTATACTCTGTGACGCCATAAACAAACACAGAAAACATGGCTGTAAACCACAATTCACAAAAATCGTATCTCCTCCCTCAATTCTCACCCGATTTCCATTCTGATGGGCTTGTTAGGTAGATCTCAACCATGGGCACAAAACGTATTAATTTGTTTTGTGAAATTTGCATAATTAAGTAGTTAATTAAGCTAACGAATCTCCACATGGGGTTATCACTAAAATCATATCTCCTCTCTCAATTCTCACCCAATTTCCATTCTGATTGGCTTGTTAGGCAGATCTCAGACATGGGCACAAAACTTATTCATTTGTTTTGTGAAATGTGCATAATTAAGTGGTTAATTAAGCTAACGAAGCTCCACATGGGGTCATCACTAAAATCGTATCTCCTCTCTCGTTTCTCAACTGATTTCCATTCTGATTGGCTTGTTAGGCAGATCTCAGCCGTGGGCACAAAACGTATTCATTTGTTTTGCGAATTTTGCATAATTAAGTGGTTAATTAAGACATGTTCCGGATGAACGCAGTGTCATTGACACGATCTTTCACTTACTAGTTTACCTGTTAATTTGCTTATTTCCGTATGCACTTATATCTTTACTTACTTATTTGCTTATTTACTTACTTTACATATTTACTTACTTATTTACTTAGTAATTTGCTTATTGACTTACTTGTTTGTTTATTTATTTGCGTATTTACTTATTTACCATCTAATTTCCTTACATTTTTCTTTTTTTCTTTTTTTTTTTTATATACTGACTCTACCCTAAACTGTTAGTGATTTGCCTTTTTTCTTGTGCTTTTCATTTGTATTTATTTGTTTATTTTTTGGGTTAATTGTTGTTAAATCGTCTGAACACTACGGGTTTATTTCCATATGTTCAGTTCAACTCCTTCAGAGTTCAAACTGCCTTATGCTATAGAATTAGGATCCGATCTGTGTCCAAACTAGATGTTACATTGAATTTGTAACTGTTTAAAATTGTGGTTTGTACAATATCAGCAGAGGTTATGGTTGGGGGTCAACCTGTCAGCTCTGTCACTGCTTCAGTAACAATACCCTTCAACAGGGGGTTGATTAAATCTATCCACACACAATATTTTCATCCCACTGGAACATTTTTGTTTGTGTAGTAAATGTGTGATGGTGTCCATGTGTGTCCACAGGATAAGAAGTGGATCCTGAATCATGAGGATGTGGTTTTGGGAGAGTTGCTGGGAAAGGTGATGTCACTTCCTGTTTCTGTCCAATCACATCACAGCAGGATGTCGTACTGTTGTGTCTGTGTCCGCTTTGACAAACAGCCAGAGGAAATAATGAAATGACTGAATATATGTGGGTTCTTTGGTGGACCTGGTCCTAAAAACAGGACCCGGGTCTAAAATCCAACCCAGATGTCGATGAATGTTCTGAAGCAGGTTTGGAAACACTTTGGGTCAATTTGAAAAATAAGTACTAAGATAACAGAGAAACTATTTTTCAGATCAAACTCATTTTTATATTATTTTACATTATATTTAATGCATAAATCTGCATGTAACACAATCAAAAGAGCGTCAACGTTACACTTCTATTTTTTTTAAATATATCTTTATTCTCTCACAGGTGCATTTTGGGAATTTAACTCATTATTCAAAGCAGAGGGTTTCACAAAAATAATTCCTGATTTATTGTGTTTAACTGGGCAGGTTCTGCATGTAACTCCAGTGAGTCTTGATGGATTCCACATTAAACCTGGAATGAGATGTAGACTGAGGGGAAAAAACCACGTGTGGGTTAAAAAAATCACTGGGATCCTCACATTTCACACCACAGTGTCTATTTAGAGTCTATCTGAGGCCATTTACAGCCATGTTTTCACATCTAATGCACTGACACCAAGGTAGATTTAACTGTCCATATTTGGGGCCTATTTTTGGACCCAATATTTGATTCTAAATTATTAATTATGGATTAGAGCAAGAGGATAATTTTAGTGCATTTATCCAAGACTATCATTAGGTCCAACCTAGGGGGAAATATGTCTACATTTACATTTTATTATTGGGACTAAATGCGAAAATAAACCCAGTTTGACAGAAGAACCCATGTATAAATGAATAAGGAAATCGTAGCAAGAGAAGAAAAAAAAAAACAACAAAAACCACAGCATATGATTCCATTTGGACTCATTAAATATAAACGTTCATCATGTTTGTCGTCTGTGTGCGTGTTCCCAGGGTAACTTCGGCGAGGTTTTCAAAGGGACGCTGCAGCGCGATAAGATGGCGGTCGCTGTTAAAACGTGTAAAGAGGATTTACCTCCAGAGCTGAAGATCCGCTTCCTGTCTGAGGCCAGGTGAGCTTTAGGGGGCAGCGTTTAAAGCAGTTTGGGAAGGTGGAGGTTGGAGTTTTGAGTCCAGGCTCCGCCTACATGGTGTTGAACTGCCACTCGTATATCAGTGTGGTTCTGTACCAGTGTTCATACAGTATTGTAATAGTCCTGTAATGGTACATCGTAATGCTGCATTTCCACTAGTTTCGGTTCTACCCGATTCTACTCGCTTTGGTGTGTTTCCCCTACGAAAAAGGACCCGGTCCCATGGTATCCGGTCCTAGATTTTTGGCATCTACTCCGCTGTGGTTCCAAGCGATGCTATACTGTGGTATGTAAACTGCATAGACAGTGATTGGTGGAGTTAAGTGCGTCATTGTGCTATCAATAATAATAATAATAATAATTAAAGCTGCAAGCAGCGATATATCGGGACCGAGCGCTCTGTCCGTTTTTGTCGTCCCACGCTACCACAGGTTACCCATGGCGACATCTGCTGGCAGATGTTAATGTGTGTGTTTGAGAAATAGAATGTATTTTAATTAAATATCTAATTAATAATAATAATGACTTGGCTTTTATCGCACCTTTCATGGAACCCAAGGTCGCTTTACAAAAGATAGTGGGGCAAGGAAAGGGAGAGAGGGGAGGAGAGGTGGGTTAAAGACCATCGACCTCAGTGAAAAGGTGGGACTTGAGATGGTTTTTGAACATAGCCAGAGTGGGGGCTTGGCGGATGTGGAGAGGTAGACTGTTCCATAGAGTGGGGGCAGCAGTACAGAAAGCTCTGTCTCCAAAAGTCCGAAGCCTGGACCGGGAGATGACGAGTAGGTCCCTGCCAGAGGACCTCAGGGACCTGGACTGGGAGTATGGCTGAAGAAGATCAGAGAGGTACTGGGCAGCAAGATTGTGAAGTGTTTTGTATGTGAGCAGTAGGATTTTGTAAGTGATGCGAGACGTCACTGGAAGCCAATGAAGCTGCTTGAGTGTGGGGGTGATGTGATGCCGACGTTTTGTGTGTGTGAGAGTTTTGAACACGCTGTCGTCGGTCCAGGGCTTTAGCAGGGAGACCATAAAGGACACCATTGCAGTAGTCCAGATGTGAAGTAATAAATGCATGAATCAGTGTCTCTGCCACTGTCAGTGACAAAGAGGGACGGAGTCTGCAAATGTTTTTGAAGTGGAAGTAGGCAGATTTGGTGGTGTTGTTAATGTGTTGTATCAGTGTGCAACCCGCCATTAAAAATAAAAAACAACTCTATTCGTAGTTACAGTGAACAGAGCGGTCAGTTAATTCAGTCTGCAACGCAATAATGTCAGGCTGAGAAAACCCCACCATGTGGTCGGTCGTGGAGGTTGAGACATTTCGGTCTTTGGATGAACAAAAAATCCAGCATGAGCTTGATGGTGCAACGAGAGAGTTTACCGCCTCATGATGACGTCCAGGTACTAAAGGATCTGTAATGGAAACGCTCTCAAGGAATAGTCCCTGGTACCTGAGCCAAGTCGAGTAGAGTCGGTACCATGTAGTGGAAACATGGCTGGTTCTGTAACTGTATTCTTATAGTGGTCACTGGACCTCTGTAACACTGTTCTCTGATTGGCTGCAGGATCCTGAAGCAGTACGACCACCCCAACATAGTAAAGCTGATCGGGGTGTGTACTCAGAGACAGCCCATCTACATCGTCATGGAGCTGGTGTCTGGTGGGTGGAGCCGATGGAACCTGAATGTACAGGGTGTCCCATAAGTCTCCATACATAGGAGATATAATACATTCTATACATATATGGTTCTATCATAAATGAATCCAGATATTCTTAGAAATGTTCTTCAGCAGTGGAGGACACGCATTGAAATGTGTTTCAGACAAAATGGTAGTCATATAGAGCTTATTATATAAATAAAAATGGTTAATGTCAAGAAACGTTTATTCTTCCTATGTATGGAGACTTATGGGACACCCGGTAGAATGTAGGACCATACCTGTGTGTTCTGTCAGGTGTTTGATACTGTGTGTGTGCCCTGTGTTCTGTCTGTCAGGTGTTTGATACTGTGTGTGTGCCCTTTGTTCTGTCTGTCAGGTGTTTGATACTGTGTATGTGCCCTTTGTTCTGTCTGTCAGGTGTTTGACACTGTG
>JAPTYR010000006.1:7542304-7554169 GCA_029814505.1 Siphamia roseigaster | reverse complement strand
CGCCCACTTGCGTCTAGAAAGTGGAGCGCGTTGCGTCGGAGCCCGGCATCTGACGCGCTAGATGTGAGCGGGCCGTTTGTCTATATGTTCAGTCTGTGAAGAACTGGTGACTTGTCCAGGGTGTACCCCACCTTTGCACTTTAGTGGCTGGGATAGGGTCCATGTGACCCCTGTGACCCTAGTGAGGATGAAGCGGGTGAGCTGAGATGCTGCTGTGTGCAACTTCCAAAAACTGTCCAAACATGTTTAATAGAGAGGTCTGTCAAAGAGTGAACACATGTATTAATGTGAACGAAGCTAAATAGACAAAACCGATATATTCACAGATCATGGCTGAAGCAACATGCAGTAAGGCCTAGTTTATACTTCTGCATCGCGGCTACGGCGTAGACCCTACGCCATTACTGAGCATTCATAGTTCTGCGTCAAGGGAACAAGTTGCTCTGCAATTCACTGCCAAGCTGCTAGGAGGGGTATGGCTGTGTCTGTGTGTGGTTTCGAGGGGCTCTTGCCGGATTTTTTGGTTTTGTTCCGGTCAGACAGCCCGGTGTTTTGCGATATCTCTCTACATGAACTGTTTGCCATTTGTCAGTCTGTATAATGCCTTGAAGAGGAGTTGTAAAGGTGGTCGTACTTGCATACCTCCTCGATAATTCTTTTTTCAGCTTGGTGCATTTTGTAGGTTCGTAGGAATGCTGGGGTTGTTGCGCTGTTGCTTAGAGAACCGGAAATTATGTACAGAGCGGACCAATCGCACTCCTTTACATTCACGTCACAACGTGTCGATATGACGCATAGTCAGGATTTTTTTAGAGGTGCACGTCAGGCCATGGCGTAGGGATCTGCGTCAACGGCGTAGCTACGCCGTCGCCGCAATGCATAAGTATAAACCAGGCTTAAGTCTGCAATATGTCAACTCGGCTCAGAAGAGACTGAAATAACTGGATCAAAGTTACTCTCCAGAAAGCAGGTTTTGTGTGTGATTTTGTATCACCACAAAACACTTTAAAACAAAAAACAAAAAAAAAACTATCCATGAAAATGCCACAGCAGTGATAAAAGAAGTTTTGGTATTTTGGGACAAACCTAGGATTCCTGTTCATCCCCAACACCATGATCAACCATTCAATTGACAATACATGCCCCTGTGTCAACTGAGCAGTAGTATAACGTAATGACTTAACAGTTAAGCGTTTGATATTCTGTTACATGTTGTAATTTACCATTTACAGTCCCAACATGGTTCATTTTTGTCTTATTAAATAGAGATTATACATCTTATTTTGTGTTTCTACAAATATGATGAATGGCACAATTCCTGTGAAAAAGTAAATGGTTCTAGAAATACTCAGTCATTAAGCAACCTCTAAATATGATCAGAACAGTTCAAAATGTTGCAGTGTGTGTTTTCATTGACATCCTAACACATTTAGGGAGTGAGAGCTTAACATTTCCAAAAAAAAAATTTTTGATCCCATATAAGGACCACCTTAGTGAAAATGCATGTGAATTTGTATATTCACATGGCTTACACATTACACAAGCCCCACATGACATTCTTTAAATTACATGGTAAATATGTCATACTTTATCTCTTCTTGTGTTTCAAGTTTATTTGCAAACCTTTGCATAAAGCATTCATAAACCAAATTAACTGATGAACTGCATTTTGTAGTTGTTTTCATCAAGTCTAAATGATTTTCTTCTGAATGTTGACCTACCAGATGATAGAGGGAAACCTACTCCCCCTCCTACATCAAAGACACCTGAACTTGTTAAGGGTGACCCACTCCCCACAGAGGCTCCCTCCTCTGACACGAACACTAAGCTTGCAGCACCTTCTGTACTGTCAGAAGCAGAGGACACATCTCTCAACACTAAATCACCCTTTGCATCAAGTCCTCCTGTTGCAGATGTGATGGATGCTCCTCCACATCCCAGAGAACCCACGCCACCTTTGAAATCAGCACCTGAGGTGCCTGCATATCCTGCACCCCTCCCTGACCCTATCCCTACCTCTGCACAAGACAAAACAGATGAGAAAGACAGACCGGCAGAGGAGGAGGAAGCAGTGAAGGAAGAGGAGAATAGAAAAGAAGAGGCGCCTGCCACTTTGGATACATCACTCACTCCTGACTCCACATCTAATGGTGTGGCAGAGGTAGAGACAGAAAATCTAACTGTGGTGGTGCCATCCTGTCACCTGGAGGCTCCACTGGAGTCTCCCATCGCACAGCCTGAGGAACTTCGCCTTCCTAATGGTCTGCCGCTGCCTGCTCCTCAAGACCCAGAGGCTCCCACCGTCAGCACAGCTGAGCGTGACGACAGTCCAATTGCTGAGCCCGACATTAGTCAGCACCCTAACACAGCACCCACCCTCACAACTATCACTCAGGCAGTAGTGAGACCCGTCACTCAGTCCACACCTTCACCTGTTGAGAAAACAGAGTCAGAGCCTGTGGTTCAGGAGGTTCCTACTGAACCCGTCGTCCAGGAAGTACCCACTCAAACGGAGACAGTGCCCACCAAGACACCTGAGGTCCAAGATGTGGTTCCTCCTATTACCCTGGATATCAAAGAAGATACTCCAGTGCCCAAGTCCAAGGAAGAGATAAAATCTCCTGCAGACACGGTTTCTATACCAGACAGCACCCCAGAAACAATGGCCTCTCCTCCCCCTCCCACAGCAGAGGAGAGGGAAGACACTCCTCCTCCCCAGACAGTCACACCTGCCCTTGTTGAAACTACTATGCAAGGTCTGTTCCTTTTTGGTTCTGTTTTTGCCATCAATCCTCTATTCAATATGATAAGACTTCTTTTCTTCAGTGAAATTGAGCTACGGTTGTCTGTCTTCCCTCCCATAGCTGCTGTATCTGTGCCAAAGAAAAAGAGAAAGATGAAGGATCTGAATAAAAAGGAGGCAGTGGGAGACCTCCTGGATGCCTTTAAAGAGGTATGTGTGCCTTATTTCAGGCTCAAGGTATACACATCTTTCAACCCCCTCACATAAATATGCACCAGTAAAACTAATGCGAATAAAACTGTATTTCACTCACCTGTAAAAATAATTCATGCAATGACAAATGGATGTCCATCTGAAATAAGTGGTAAAAAAATAACATCTCCCATGGTTGATATCTACTTCATAATGTTTACTACTGCAGCTTTTATCATTGCTTTGATTGAGAGCTATGACAGTTGAAATTGCATACATGTTTAATTTAGTAATTTACAATTTACAGATAGCTTTTTCATTAAATACAATGCTTTCCCCTAGATTTCTATCACTGTTTTTAAACATAATTTCCTTTCCTTTGGTCTAGGAGCAGGTGGTGACCCCACCAGAGCCAGCCCCTGCCCCAGCACCAGAGAGCCAGCCTCCTGCTGCTTCCCCTCCTGCCCCTGAAGAGGCAGACCTGACCTGGGAGGATAAAGAGGACAAACTGGATGCTGAGAACATTCAGCCAGACCCTGAAAATCCAAACAGCACTGACATGAAGTACCAGTACAAAGAGGGTGGGTCTCTGAACCTTGATGCTTTGTAGTTTCCTGAGTTGGTAGTTTAGATCTTATCTCACCTTCACCCACGTGGCTTTGTGTCAGTGGACTTGGTTAATGTTTGCTTTATTGAAAATGAAGGAGTGGTGTTTTACCTACTTGTCTGTCTCTTGATAGCAACTTCTGAGGTTAATGAGTAATCATGACACAGAAACCACTAGACCAATGAGAAATCCATAATTAATTCTCACTCGTTATCTTTTTGTTTCACTGATTGTTACTGCATTATGTTAAAAACTAGTAAAAAAAAGTACAGATATTCTTTTTATTATGCAAACGCATAGCTTGCATGCTTTGGCCTACTTATCAATTTCACTAAGATTTACCCATGCACTAAGTTATTCAGAATATCTGACTAATTGAGTTTCTCTTCTACATGTCTGGTTTTAGAGCAATGGAAGCCAATCAACACAGAGGAAAAGAAGAAATATGACAGAGAGTTCCTCTTGGGGTTCCAGTTCATCTCAGCCAGCATGAACAAACCTGAGGGTTTGCCAGCCATCAGCGATGTTGTCTTAGACAAGGTATAGATCCATAAAACATATCCCATGTAACTGGTTGATGGTCAAAATTGGTTAAAAATCTGAAGTCCAACAATCGGAATTTTAGCTCTTAATATTTAAGAGCTCTTAAGATTTTAGGTTTGGTTTTGGCATGCCTTTTAAAATGGACTCTGTCATGATCTTACATTATTGTTTCAGTCTTGCTTTTAAATGTGTTTTTGTGAAAACATTTCTATTGCAAGAAAAAAACAAAATAAATATAAGATAGAATCCTTACCCTCTAATGCCAAGTAATTATGCAATAGGTAAGTAAAGTTAGAGCTCTGTTGATCTATTTGCTCTTCCAATGTAATCCTTCCAGAAGTAGTCTGAAACACACATAAAACATGTAAAGCCTCATATGTCTAGTTTGAGTCACATGAAACATTTGCCTGTCACTGTTTTGTTCCTCTCTGTGCAGGCTAATAAGACCCCACTGCGCCAACTTGATCCCAGTCGTCTCCCAGGGATGAACTGCGGTCCTGACTTCACACCTTCCTTTGCCAACCTTGGAAGATCTAGTATGGGAGGAGGGAGCAGAGGACCAGTAAGTTATCAGTTTGTAAATAAAGAGATGCCAGTGCAGACTATTAGCCTGTTTAAATGACATTTCAAAATCTAATAACTGGAAGTAATCAGATAATTGTAATAATCTGATCTGACGTGTTTCTATGCACAGAAATGCAATAACAAAAAACCTTGGTTTAGATATTCCAGTCCATTATCGGATTTCTTTGGGAGTATGTAGCAATGGTAAACTCAAACTACCTATTAACTTCAGTTTTCTATGGTTTTGATTGAGTTCACACATGTGCAGATGTAAAAGAGATCAGATCAACTTATATACATGCAGGAAGAAATTGGAGTATTGAGGATAAATCCAGGTGTCTTAATGTTATTTCTAATGATCAGAGTACAGCTTTTATCTGATAATAATTAATGCTGTTTGCATGCTGTTATGCTGTTTCCCTTGAAAAACCTGATAACTCCAGATATCAGATAATGATTGGAGTTCAAGTGCATGTGTACACGGGCTCAATAATGCTTATAATCTCTCATTTTCTCTTAGAACTCTGCTCTATAACTGCCTTTTAACTTCCCCATCTTGTGTGTGTCTGCTTTTCACCCTGTTCTCATCTAATTATTTCTCTTTCCAGCCTGCTGGTATAGGCATTGGTGTTAGTGGTCCACGCCGCTCTCAGCAGATGCAGAGGAAAGAGCCGAGGAAAATTATCACAAGTATGTCACTCAATGACGACGTGCAGCTGAACAAGGCAGAGAAGGCTTGGAAGCCCTCGGTGAAGAAAGTCAGTCGCAGTCGTGCCTCAGATGAGACTGAGGAGAATGATGCAGAGCATCTAAAGACCCAGGAACTGTTTAAGCGGGTTCGCAGCATCCTCAACAAACTGACCCCCCAAAAGTTTCAACAGCTAATGAAACAGGTCACAGAACTGACCATTGACACTGAGGAGAGGTTAAAAGGAGTCATAGACCTGACCTTTGAAAAGGCCATCTCTGAACCAGACTTCTCGGTGGCCTATGCCAACATGTGCCGCTGCCTTATGGGGGTAAGTGGTTTCTGTTCACATTATGCAATCACACATAAAATACTCTTCCCAGAATAGAGTGGTTCATGCAGATGAAGTCAGCATATGTTTGATTTACTGTAGCCTCTTGTGAAGAATTATTTGTGAAGGGGGAAAAATCCTCTTCATCTATCACATATGGTGTACTTCAATAGTCCTATTCAACAGAGATTTTGTTGGTTTGTACATATCCAGGCAGGAACTACACTACTGTTACTCTTCACTTCTAAACAAATTATCACATTATCAGCATGAGAGCACATATCCGAATTGCTAGAAGTGCAAGTGCTCCAAAACCTACACATTCACAAGCATGGCGAAAAAATGTAACCGCAGAGACAGCATCGTTTTACTGTGATTTGTTTGACAACCGAAATTTTTTCTGCTAAGCTCCAGTGATGAAGTTCTATTAGAGCCACGTGTCTGGGCCACTGATTTCAAGAGTGGAACTGAGGAGCCACTTTCACAGTGCAACCCTACACCCAGTATTTTTCTGCATGGTACTAATAAACCTTTTCTCTTCTCTCCTTAGCTCAAAGTCCCGACCACAGATAAGCCGGGAGCCACTGTGAATTTCCGCAAGCTGCTACTAAATCGATGCCAGAAGGAGTTCGAGAAGGATAAAGATGACGACGAGATCTTTGAGAAGAAGCAGAAAGAGCTGGAGGCTGCGTCAGGGGTATAGTACTGCCACTTATCAATTCTGTAAGGAGACTTCATGTAGCTTTGGAAAAAAATTCACATCTCACCTAAAATTTCCCATCTTGAACCTCATTGAAAACCTCTGAATTGTAAACAAGACAAAGATTGTGGTGTGTGTGACCAGAAAGCAGTGACGATCAGAGATCATCCACCTATGTTAAAATACTTTTATAGTTAAAAATACAAGCTTTTTCTATTATTTGAGGTCTTGGAACACTACCCCTATCTTTATTTAGTCAAGTTGTCATGTCCTGAAAATAAATGCTCTAAATGGCAGCATTTTTATTAGGAATTTAAAATAGATTTTTGCAGTAGTTAATAGAATCCAACCATGCATATAAATAATAAAATCATAGGTTTCATCATTTTCCAGAGCTGTGTGAAGAATGAATTTCAGAGCTGATATCCAGTTTTCTTATTTTAATATTATTCACGCTTGTTACTGCGTCAGGAGGAGGAGAAGCAGCGGCTCACTGAGGAGCTGGAAGATGCCAAAGACAAAGCGAGAAGACGCTCCCTTGGCAACATCAAGTTCATCGGTGAGCTGTTTAAGCTCAAGATGCTAACTGAGGTCATCATGCATGACTGCATTGTAAAGCTACTCAAAAACCATGACGAGGAGTCCCTGGAGTGCCTGTGTCGACTGCTGTCCACCATTGGCAAAGACCTAGATTTTGAAAAGGCTAAGGTACCACTAACGCACACATTATTAGGGTGAAGAGAGGGTAAGTACTACAGATACACTGACTCACTAAAACTGTTGTCTTCAGCCTCGTATGGACCAGTACTTCAATCAGATGGAGAAAATCATAAAGGAGAGGAAGACCACTTCGAGAATCCGCTTCATGTTACAGGATGTGCTGGATCTTCGACGGGTAATTCTAACACACATGCACAGTTCATGCATACCATAACCAATGAAAAGAATAGTATTCGTAAGTGGACATTAGGGCTGCTCAATTTATTGAATTTTAATCGTGACTATGATTTTGGCTCCAGATGATCTCAAAATTCGTAGAATGGAGGAAAAAACGATTGTTTGGTGTTTCCATTCAACGATGCACAGACTTTCTAGATTGAACTTTTTTTTTTTCTTTGTTGAATGTTGTGGCAGTGCACTCAAATGTGAGAAATATTTTTTCTCAACCAATTTATCAAAGTATTTATTTTGGACTTATTTACTTAAATACATCTATCTCATATTGTATTTTATTTGTTTCCTGTTTTCAAAAGATTGAGTGCAGTATAACATTTATTTTTTTACTACATTACAAGATATTTTTATTTATTTGACAGGACAGTGCTTTTTTAAATATGTTCGATAAATGCTGTTCCAAATTCAAAGACATAATTGTGATTCCAATATTGATCAAACTAATCATGATTTTGATTTTTTTTTTTTCCTATAATCGAGCGACCCCAGTGGACATGTTAACAGTTATCAGGAGGTCGCAAATGAACAGCTGTCATGACCAAATATACTAAAATAGATATTGGATATACATACTGTTCCATTTAGTATTTCTGGAATCTTATTTTTATGAAGTCTTTCAGTTTTTTTTTTTTTATTTTAGGTTTATTTGATATTGTTTTAAATGTGAATAATTAGTTTTATGTTGTGGACTTTGCTGGCTTTAATTTAGTTTTTCATTTATTTGTGTGCAACAGCCTTATTCTTTCACTGCTTTAGTTTTCAGTATATATAACTACCTCGGTATCATTAAAACTATGACCACAGTAAAGTGCTCAAATATGAAAATTCATACAATCTACTCTGTTGTGGCTGTATACTTTTGCTATTGAGAACTTCACAAACCAACCATAAAGATGTCATTTAGATTCAAGTTTCAGTCACTTGCATACGCCTTATTGTCAAACACAGTCTGTGTGTGTGGTTCACCTCACAGCCCCACAGACGCCCACACTGGTCCTTTAGCCCTGGCCTGTGTGAGCATCCAAAATGGGCTAAGAAAGAAATGTCTTCCTCAGCTCTTTAATGCAGGGCTGTTCCTAAATACAGAACTCCTCTGTGCCATAGGCTGAGACAACAAGCTGTTCATCACCATCTATATTCTCTCTTCTCAAAGCTTGTTAATGAACCTGCTTTGAGTTCTTTGTGGTATTCTCTTTTCCTTCCATCTTGTTTGAGCCGTATTGCAGATCCAGTCTCGTTCATTGCTGTTGAACCTCATTTCTCTGAAGGAATGCTGCAGTCCTGTAGTTAGGCTCCCACTCCCACCCACACAGTGTTACAAAACATGTCTCAGTCTTGTCTTCAGTGTTTTTACAAGCCAAAATCAGCTGCTCAAAGTCAGCATGCTTGTCGAATGTATCTTTAAAGTGCATATCTTTGTTCTTTCCTTTTCAGGCAGTGTTTAAGGATGAGTTAAGAATCAGTAGTTTGTTGGTTGAGCACCATGATTGCCAGTGTCTGTTTGTGTACTCCTTTTAATGTGACCTGTATATCTCCATTATACACACACAAACTATGATGCCTTTAATTAACATCATGGCATCCTAGAAAGCTACAATTTTTTATGATTTACTGTCAAAGGAAAATTTGAGTAGCGTTTTACAGCATAGCTCTGCAGTATCATGCAAGAATTGAGTCCTGAAGTCCTATATGGCTCATCCTTTATTTGTGTCATTTCACCATCATTCAGTCTTTCCAGTACTTACACTTCTCCCCCACCTTAAACCAGAATAACTGGGTGCCCAGGCGAGGTGACCAGGGCCCAAAAACAATCGACCAGATCCACAAAGATGCTGAAATGGAGGAGCACAGAGAACAAATGAAGGTTCAACAGGCCCTCATCTCCAAGAAGGATTCTGTTGGAGGTCCAGGAGGAAGAATGGGCGGAGGAGGGCCTGGGGGTCGTGGGGGCCCTCACACTCCAGGCCGAGGGGCTCCTCCACAGGATGAGGGCTGGAATACGGTGCCCATCTCCAAGAACCGACCCTTTGACACATCTCGTTTTAGCAAAATCACTAAGGTAGGAGAAGGCGGTCACCGTTATGCAGTATATAAACATACTCTATATATTTAGTTTAATTTATTATAAACATGTTTGAATGTAATCCTTGTAGTCAGTAGAATTGATACATAATACTCTGATGGCTAACATCATGGAGTTAAGCTCACATAAACAGATTTTAAATGTCTGTTAATGATTTGTCTCTCTCTTTGTGCTAGACTCCTGCTCTTGACTTGAACAATCAGTTACTTGCCCCTGGAGGTAAAGGCACATGGTGGAGCTGGGGCAAGGGCAGCAGTGGTGGTACCAGTGCCAAACCTGCAGATTCTGGTACGTTTCCTGGACAAAATCTTGGTCTAGTTAGCATATTAACACCTCTGAAGGAGCCTTGAAACTGGAACTTGGCTTTTACTGAAAATGCATTGCATTTTCCAGGCTCTGAAACAGGCGGCCGTCCAGCCACCAGCACTCTGAACAGATACTCAGCTCTGCAGCAGCCTTCGTCCTCCACAGGCCCATCAGTGGACTCAGACAGACGAGTTCCACAGAGGTAAGATGAGACCTCTAACCAGCAGCCTCCACACCTCATAATGAACTGATACTGTTTATGAACAAAACCTCCTCTGACTTTGGTCTCTGTCATTCTACAGAAACAGCTCAAGTCGAGAACGCAGTGACCGCTTTGACCGATCAGACCGTGGTGGTGACCGCTTCGACCGACGAGATGAACTAAGGGATGACCGGGATCGAAACAGGTTGCAGGTAACCAAGCGTAGTTTCAGTCGGGAGAACGAGGAGCGGAGCCGGGAGAGGGACCAACGTGGGTCGGCCGATCCCGTCCGCAGAGTAGCAAGCATGACAGATGACCGAGGCAGCAGGGAGAGAGCCAGGAGTAAAGAGAATGGTAGGTATTAACAACATGCTGATCATCACAGTAAATCTTAGTTAGCATTGCTAGCAATTAAACTCGTATTACTTTTTTCTGTACAGTAAAGCGGGAGACAGCTGCCACCCCTCCACCTCCTCAGACTCCCACCAAACCGGCCTTGACTGAGGAGGAACTCGACAAGAAGTCCACAGCCATTATCGAGGAGTATCTCCATATTAATGACATGAAGGTGCAAACATTGACTAAATATATTTGTAGTACATGCCTCAAGTGTTTATTTGATATTTATTTATTTATTTCAGATGTTGTGAGCTCATATACAAATCAGAATATCTCAGTCAACAAAATTAAAACAAAAACAAAAGGCTATAAATAACCCAATGGCTGAACTAAACCATTTCATAACAAAATACAGAAATAAAACACATAGGCCTACCCATTTTTCGATATCCACAGACATCCCAACCCAGTAAAATCTGGAGGACATCGCAGATCTTGTTTTAATGATCCCTGTGTGACCACCAATGGGAGATGCATGAAATTCAGTAAAGAGGCATCTGGCCTCTCTTGTGGAATAGATGACTCTTCTTCTCCCATAAAAAAGCTGTCCTTCTGCAGTAAACATTCACAAAAGTACATATAAAACAAAATAGATTTTTACCAAGACATAGCTATTTGAATAAACGTTTGCCTACTTACCCCTTACAGTAAACTTTCGGGCATATCTTCTTAAACTCAACTTCTCTGATTTACTACACCCATCTGGGTATTTGCCCTCAGACAAATACGCCTCTACGTCTTTAAACCTCTGCTCCATAACCTTTTCTTAATGTAACAAAACCCTGTAAAGCACACAAAACACATTTTTAATGTCACATTCACTGATTGTTATACACGTACACCCAGAAAAGATGTTGATTTAGTTACTGAAATTGTAGGTTTGTTTGCGTCCGTTGAACCAAAAATAACCTGAACATAGCAGCCAGGAAGGATAACTCAATTACTAACGTTAATATAACTTGCGTTATTATAATCTGATGTCAATAATATTGAATATTATAGGCCTACACCCAACAATTCAGTCACTGATATTGTAGAGTTTCAGTCAGTTGAACTAACGGGTAACAACAGTGTAACTCGCGAAGGCTACAAAATGTTCATATCATACAAAGTTACTAACAACCTAACTTATCATCTAACGTCAATATTCAATCTATCGTACACGTGTGATTGCTTACCTGCTTACAGGACAAAAGCACAATAAAATAAATATACTTTTAAAGTATTACGCTCGTCCTACAACAAGTCCACTTCGCATGAAGGGATACCTGAAGGGCTCTTTTTAGAATTTGAAAATGGGCGTTGACTCGCGCATGCGCAGCTGCGAGGGGATGGTCTAAAATGACCGACCTTGGGAAAGGCCACTAGATGTCGTGTCGAACGCTGCCGTCAAATACGTCAACAGAGCCGCCATCTTTCTACAGGGGAACGTCAATCGGGGACAAGGCATAGCCAGAGATTTGTTGAGGAGTATTCAGGCTATTTATACATAATTAAAATGCCCTAAATCGGTGAGTTGTGTTTTGCTTGCCTCGTTAAAAATGTCAAACATG
>JAPTYR010000006.1:6115925-6129139 GCA_029814505.1 Siphamia roseigaster | reverse complement strand
TTCAGCCCTGCGATGAATTGGCGAGTTGTCCAGGGTGTACCCCGCCTTCGCCCTATGTGGTTGGGATAGGCTCCATGTGACCCCCGTGACCCTAGTGAGGATGAAGCGGGTTCAGATAATGAGAGGAGGTTCTGAATTGAAAAACAAAAGAACAAATGGTACGCAGACCGGCTATGTTTGTAGGATAAAATTGATTTATCATAAACCACGTTAATGGAGATGTGCTGTAGTTTGATAGTGGTCAGTCGACTCACCACATGTGACCACTGGGGGCTTGCAGAGACACATGGCTGCTGTACTGAAAGGCAGGTTGTTCTTTGGATAACACTGGCTCCTGTAAAAGAACAAACACGACATGGACACTGAAGGGAATACTAGTCAGGATTCACACACATTGTCAACATCTCACAATATTTCCATACTTTAGATCATGGTCATTCTTGTTACCATTCAGGCTAAAAGTTAATCAAGGAGATAAAACGTCCACCCTTTAACCATATTTCCACTACATGGTACCGGCTTGACTCAACTCAGCTCAACTCTTTTTGCGTTTCCATTATGGAAAAGGACCTGGAATCTGGTACCTGGTGCTAGATTTTGGCATCTACGCCACTGAGGTTCCAAGAGATCCTAAAACATAGTGTGTGAACAGTGCAGAGGTGGTCAGAGTTGTTCTTGCATCATTGAGTTATCAATGTGTGGCGACCAGTCATTAAAAAACAAAACAAAAACAGATGCATAAGTCTCCATTACATACACTAGTAGGTTAATCCACATGATGGCAGCCTGCAAACCTCCACTGTGGTCTGTGGAGGAGATTCAGACATTTCTATATTTGGTGGCAGACAAAAAAGAAATTCAGCTTAAGCTTGATGGGGTAACAAGCAAGTTTATCAGCAACTGCCTGAGCAGACATCACGTAAGTTCCACACTGTGTCACTATGATGTCCAGGTATTCTAAAGTCAGTAGTATGCTCGAATAAAAACAGTCTCCAAGCACAGTAACTGGGACTCAAGTCCAGCTGGTTTCACATACTGGAAATGTGTCTTTATATTCTCTAAATGTCCAGTTATTTGAATATTCAGTTGTACTCCATTATATAACTCATTCTGAAGGGCTTCTGCAGGAGTTCTACTGTTGATGGTACTTTTTATTAGTGCTTATTGGGTACACATTTCCTTTTGTTCCTTTTTTGTTGTACACTGATCAAACTTGGGTATATTTGCATCAAAACATTTAATTTCAGATTGAGATTACCACCCAAAAGTGGGATTGAACAAATAATACTTCTTTATCCAAGGTGTGACAGAACCACACAAATGTACAAGGGTTATGTTGCCATCGTGTCGTCTGACTTTCATTACAGACTGAATGAAATTCAATGACGTTCCCAAGCTTCTCATAATTTATGGAGTGCTGAATAATTCTGTGTTTTTAGAGTAAAGGCAGCTTTAATATCTCCAATACAGAGCTGCAAGGTGTACTTGAGTAATTCAAGTACAGAAAAATACTTTAAAATCGTTTTTTTTTTCTTTTGCCCCGAGTATTCATTTAATTCTTAATTTCGTTTTCCACTGTTCACCGCCAGGTCCTGCTAATTTGTGCCCAGGCCGGGCATGTTCCTCCCCTGCTTCTGCACACAACGAAGTGGCACACCCAGACAGACACCCTGAGGATCAACCTGAGGTATGAACAGCAGCTCCAATGACAACCATCTTCTCATCCATGCAGCTGTCATGGCTGACGTTAAATATTTTGAATATTTGAGGTTACCCTGTCCACACCTGTCAGAATACTGCCTGCTTGTCCATGCTGCACCGCCACTGCCAGGACAGCCAGTCATCAAACTGGATTGTGGCATCTGCTGCCCCCAAGTTCTCAACTGGGGGGGGGGGGGCACAGCAGATAATTAACCATAAGGAGACCCTGGTGCAGACTGAAAGCTGATGGTCTTCAAGTGCGAGCGCATTACGCTTAGCCTTTTAGAGAGCTCCGTCTCATTTCCTGTCTGGATGACCCCGCCCACCTATCTCATGTGACTAGATGGACTCCCTCTTGTAGCCCCACCCTACTGCATCCTCACAGACTGGATCTACATCTGCAGATGTTCATGCATCTGTCGTCTGTTTGTCCATGGGAGTGGATGGGGTTCTCCTCAGGTTTCTCCTTTCCCACTGGATTTGTGGTGTTTTTTTTTCCTGCTGAGAAGGAGGGTGTAAGGACGGGGGATGTCTGGGACTTTATCTGTTTCTTTAGTCTACAGTATATTTCATTGTTTGTTTTTCCAAACCAACTCTGTAAAGCCCTATAATACAACTTTGTTATGATTTGGTGATCGACAAATAAAATTGAATTTGCTATATTTCTTTTAACAAATTACACTCGACTACTCAAGACTCATTTACTGGAGCATTTGATGGTTGTATCAGATGTCATAAGGAGTAACACACAGAAGCAGGAGTGAGAAGAATGCTGGCTAAAACAATCAGCCCAGATTATTCACCCAGTGAGCCAGACTGGTTTACAGTCCCAGAATGGGAAAGGTCAACTAATAACCCAAACGATTGGGTCTGTCTGCACATGCACTCACCCTGCCTACAACACCTCGTCCTCTGACAGTCTCCAGAGTCCCTGACAGGCTGAAGATCCTCCAGTGCCGCTCTCGCAGCTGAACCACCTCGTTACCCATGTTCTCCAGACGAATACAGTACCGCCACTGCACAAAGAAACCACACATGGTGACAAACTGAGCCTGGAAACACAGAGGTACACGGTCTGAGCTCTGCTATTCATTTCTCTGACAAAGACTGGGTACTCACCCAATAAACATGGGAATTCTGGGCCTCCTAAGAATAAGAAACATCAGTTAAAGATTTGGAGTACGTTTGTGTCATATTACATTGTTTTTTCCGTTCACTCACCCTCATGCCCATATAGAAGGGGATGACAGTGACTCGTATGTTCTCAGTGGTCTCCCTGTGGACGTCTGATAGTTCCAACCAGGGGTGGTTCTTCTCCTGCCATGCCTTAAGGGTGTCTCTGGCTGTGAACGGAGGAGCTATGGTGCACACAAAAGACAAAACACAAACTATAGTCAAGTACATACTTAAGACACATTTAAGTCTCTTCGCAGGATGCTAAACAGATATTATTCATTACTATGAGCCGACACAACTGCATTTAGTGGCGTGATTATTTGACTACTTCAGTGTGTGTGTGTGTATATGCTTTAAAACTCTGCAGAAAAAAAGAGAACAGTTTAACTTCTGATGTTTATTATCCAACATTGTGGGCGTAACGGTACAGAAACATTTCAGTTCGGTACAGTGAAGGAGGCCTGTGTGTGGGGGGGGGACCATAACCACCTTTTTTAGAGTTACAATCATTTAAAATCATGTGAACTTGATTTTGATCATTTAAGGTCACTCAAAGTCAAAGGTCATGGCATAGTTTTGAAGCCCATTACTGGTTTCCAATCTGTCAACAATAGTAACCGAGTACTTACTGTGGTTACCTGATCTGCACCACGCATGCGCATTACAGTCGCCCATTATGCCCGCTGAACCACCGCAACTCCGTTTGGACAAGACTGGCGGACCTTACCCGATTAGTATCTTTGGAGTTTTTTTTAAACTTTATTAACATTTACAAATACAGATCTGTGATCAGCCACAGTCCAACCGTCACACATTTATTCAAACAAAATTTAGGATTTCACGTTTGACAAGAAACTGAAATAATACTTTTGTATCTGTACACAATCTCCATATATCAGAGTATCTATACATTTCTCTTCTGTATGTTATTTATGGAGGTTATATCTGTTCATTCTCTATATAGTTAAGCATATTTCTTTGTAAAAGTATACATTTTACACACTAGACAGCACATTCCCTACTATATATGTTTATTTTATTTTTTTTTTATTAGGGAGAAACGTACAAAATCATTTCAATACCATTACACTCAATGTTTTAACTCTATATTTTATACATACTGTCTTACATCCTATATTATATTACATACACTTAGTAAGAACTTCCCAAGTTTGGGATCAGGGAAGTATGTCTAAATAAATTTAAATGTTAAAGTTTTGTGTTTTTTTTTTAAAAGGCCAAACGGTTTTGTTCAAACAGAGGGGTAGATCGGGTAGATATGCGGATCAGGTAGCCACATTCACCACCACTCTTTTTTTTGAGTTACAACCATTTAAAAGTGACCCCGAGTGACCCACGACCTTTTCGATAAGCAACAGGTCAAAATCTATACATACGCACAGAGACAAGTGACACACCATAAGATACAGAATTGAAAGATCAGCATTTTGGTCCTCAAAATGAATAGTTCAAAAGTTTTATCCAAAATTTGTTTTTGACCTTTAATGTGACCTTGACTTTTGACCTAGAGACTTCAAATTTGTCCTTCAAGGTTCTGATGTCGATACACATCAGTGAGAGCAAGTCAAGCTATATACCAAACTGAGTAAACAGGAATGAAAAAGGAAATTCCTGATTTGTCCCATCTCTGATCATTGTGAAAAGACATTTTGGTGACCTTGACCTTTGACCTACAATCACCAAAATTAAACTTCTAGGATATTTCTTTGAGAGAATAGGATGTAGCAGATGTGAAAAGAAAGAAAATTGAAAATGTGAACTGGTGCACCTTTTCCGCTACAGCTTGTTCTTTAGTTAACCAGAAAGGCACTTCAATATGGGGAAAAAAAAAAAAAAAAGTGTTGACTCAAGTAGTGATCGTCAAAAAAAAATCCCTTAGTCTGTTACAGATTTCTATTTTAATATTTTGAGATGCTTGACAGCTTTTATAATGTCGTGAAAAACTAAAAGCATCACATTATCTTGTAGTCACTGAAGTAGACCACTTAACAACAGAAAAAGGAGAAGAGGGACTGAGTGAGTGTTTACATTTGGCTGGGTTGTACGTGAGGAAGCGCTCAAACAGCTCATGCTGGATCGGGACCTGCTCCGTTGAGTTATAGGGTAGTATGTCTTCATGGCTTACATAGTCCAGACCTAACGGAGAAAAAGGAAAATATATGCAATGTCACATAAAAACAAGACAGAAAATGAGTGCACATGAAAAGGAGAAACGTCTATGTTGTAGAAAAATGCTAAGGCTGGAAGCTTGGTCTTAATGAGCCATAGTTAAGCTTCTTTCTTGTAGATGGTTTTCTCTGAATCCTAAACACATAATAAGGTGAGCTCGACTGGAAACACACTCACTGCCAGAGGAATGACAGAAAATGGCAACATGGATTAGATAAAGAAAACTGCCAGTAAACAACTTGATTTCATACAAATTGTGTTTCACAAATGCAGATAAAAAAAAACTAAACAAAAAAAGTCCTCATTGGTGTCATGGAAATATGCAACTGAAAATAGACCTGGTTAATGAGTCAAAACAGCGCTCCCTGCTGTGCAAAAACTAAAAACCTTAGTAAATGTGCTTATGTGGTTTAACTGTTTTCATTAGAGTATGCCATTGTGTTAATTTTTTAATTCAGAAGCTCAAATGAAATAATAATGGACATTGAAGATCAGAAGCACGATATTGTATGTAATAATATATATATATTTATACACACACATTTAAAGAAGCATAATGTTTAATTATCAAACTTCAAATATAATGCCCTGTCCAAAATGAAGGATGATGTTCTACGTCTTCTGTAAAAGTCTTTGCCCTGATTAAATGTGCAAATGAGTTGTAAACTACTACTGTGTATTTCTTGGTGGCTTTAAACCAGGGCTGTCAAACTCCTGTTAGTTCAGTTCCACATTCAGCCCAATATGACCTGAAGTGGGCCAGATCATTAACATTATTACATAATATACAAATCATAACAATTTCCAAATGTATTTGTCCAACTTTTATGTTTTTGGGTGAATAAAGTTTAATTCCCTTTTTTAATGAAAAATTAAGTTTAGTCAGAAAAAAGTACATTTTTAACCCTTTCTTCCATTAAGTGTCTTCAGTTTGTCATTTCCATCAGTTCATTCCAGTTTACAGATCATAGTGGATCCACAAATACACCAAACATTTAATCACAGGCAAAATATATTGGTACAATTACACTGAATTATCTAAAGACATTTCAATGTTTTTGTAAAAGGCTAGTCTGTAAATGTAAAAAATAAAAAGTGTAATTTTGCTAGATTTGTCAATAAAAAAAAAAAGTGAAAAAAAAATCTGTGTTTTTCATTCTTTATAGTTGAAGGTGACTTTATTCAAACCCGCAGTTAGATTAGTGTTACAGTTTGGATAGGGATATGACAAACATTAGACAATAGAATATTAAAAACACAGGACAGTTTACAGGGTAATTTTGACTACCAGAACGTCCTATATCATTGTGGAAGCATATTGTATACATCTACGTTTTATTTCTGACAAGTCATTCTCAGTATTTGAGTGTCCAACATGCAGAAAAAAACAAAACAGCAATGACAAAAACATTAAACTGGAAATGTACGGTAGGATTTTGTAAGGAGGTAGCACAGATCAGCAGATATATGTGTAATTTCATCCTAAGGTCGTGTGATCACAGCCTTAAGAACACTTTTAAAACACACATGTGTTCAGACAGAATAGTTTATATTACCTTTGCTCTGACAGGAGCTGTCACTCGGTTTAATGACGTTCGTTTTCTTTCACAAATCGACAATAGACAGCACAATATACATCGTTCACGAGTTGGTGTAAAGTAAATCAGTTATGGCACGGTGGTTTAAAAAAGCTCCAAAGCTACAGAAAGCATTAATTAACTAAATAATCTTTTTGTTGAGTCTGAAATAAGAGTCCTCCGCAAGACGCAGCTTCAACATATAAAAGAAAAGCCCACTGTCACCGCTCCGTGGGTCCGGTAAAATCCATCCACTTTCACTATTCCACAGGTCCTTCTGGGAATAAAATCCACACGTCTTTATCCGATCCAGTCCCGGATCCGGGTAGCTCCAAAATGAGGTAAACAAACCCCGGTTCACCTGCTGACTCCAAACCCCGCAGGGCAACGTCCTTCGTCCCGAGAGTATTTAACAGCTCGGTGCGCAAACTCAAGGCTCATTAATTTAATAATCAGTCACGTAAAAGGTGATTTTGGTGGGTCCTTTACAGAGGTATGTTAATGTGAACAGTTAAAGTGCTTGGAACACACCATCATGTGTTGTAGTGTGATTACTTTAGCCTCCTCACTGCGTCTATCCGTCTCCTTTTATTTACCTCTGTCACATGGATACAACTGTTTTTTATCCAAGCTGGGAAAAAAACGATAGTCCGTTGTTCAGCTTTATACCATGTCTATTGTACAAACGACTGTTGTACTTTATAACACAGCAGGTTGACGGCATCTTGAATGCTGCGTTCTTAACTCTATACATTCAAGTCTCGCGTGAGTTGCCAAATATTCCCACAATGCTTTGCGTTCCCCGCTGGGCATACGTTATGAAGACGACGACACATTGGCAATCTGTATTATTGGTTTATTTTTGCCTACCGGTAGTGACGTACACTCATCTTACTTCTTGATTGGACAAAATCCGTCAGTTCGAACCAAACTGGTGAAGTGACGTAAAGTAACGTACATTCCTTCAGTCCATTCTCAGTCTATTCCAGACACTCGCTGGTGCAGACGCTTCTTGGTTTGTTCGTCCGAACATTTGCTCTCTTCATCTCAGTCCCATTTTTTCTAGATTAATATAAAACACAGTTGGAGTTTTGGTGAGTATTATCGTTATAAACAGAGTATAATGTGTAGATTATGGATTGTAGTGTTGTCGTAAAGTTAGCTGTTGATTCACGTATGTCCGTCTGTGCTTTTATTGCATTTTCTCAATGGTTTATCAAACATTACACGGTGTTATAATAAATGTTTAGCCTCTGTAGAATAATCCAGTCCAGATTTGACCATTTTAGTTCCAGTTTTAAAATATAAATGATAGGAGGCCCGACCGCATGGTTCGTTGAAATCGGAGCTAGGATATTTATGCTACCTATAGCTAGGTTATTGTGTGTTCGGTTAAACTGTGCCACTTTACCGCAGTTTGCTGCTACAAACACTATCATTTGTCTGAACACAATGTAAGGTGTATATTTCTGTAGTTGAATGTGTGAGTTAAATGTAATTTTTGCACGGTCTAAATGTATAACTTGTTATTCAGTGTCGCTTCACCACGTGGTTTGGCTAACGGAGTATAGTGATGAAACCAGAGAAAAATGTTTTTTATTGTCTTTCATTTTGAAATGATAGGGTCATAAAAATTCCGCCATGACAAATTTATTATCCGTCATTTGAAATTGCGTTTTTAATGAGTTATATTTAGTCGTATTTAAAGTTTAAAACATATCACTGATGCCGTAACGGCTCAACTCGTCCCACTGTTAATTCTGAGAATCCTCCTGTTTTACTGTTTATCAGTTCATCATATTTACTGGACTTTTGAAAATAACTAAAAAACTCCTCTGTTTTGACAATTACGACTATCAAAGAAACATAATTTCAGCTACTTAACGAAACAAATACTTGATTAACTTTTAGTTAAAACGCACACCATCAATTCCGCCGTGACCGGATACAAAGCTCCTTCAAAATAAAATAAACCAGCTGTGGCTCAACCACGGATCCACGGGTTCATACACGGATCTGCTTTTATTTTTTTCCACTTCCTGTCCCGCTACCGGCCCAGACTTTGTTTAACTTTACCCGTGTCTGTATGTTCTTGTGGTTTACTCCGTTTACAGTTCAGTGCTGGAGGTTCTATTTACTGATCCTGTCCGTATGTTCTATGTGTAACTTCATTTGGTAGATTATCATCAGTATTTTAATCTGTCAAATAGACGGACGGTTTTCACAATTTTCTGTCGTTAAAAAAAAAAAAAAAAAATCAATGACAGAATATTTTCAGTTAAAGTGACCTCTGGTTCAAACCGAACAGTGTGGAACTGGGATCAGTTAACTGGTGTAACTGTTAAAAATAAAATGTATCTGAAAGAACTATTGTGTTGTACTGTTTACAAAAAGGTAATTATTTAATGTAGAAAAGTCAAAATGTGTGCTTTTCTGGGTAGTTTAAAATATATTCAGAGTGAAATAATTACATTGTATTAAAACCAGACGCTAAAATTAGTTTTAAAATAATAATGAATAAAAGCAGAACATTAAATAAAGGTACATTTAAAACAAGATTGAAAAGGGTTTTATTCAGGTACATTAAGAGACAATTTATTTTTTTAATCACTTCAATGTAAGGGATGAACAGTGTGTTAGTATTTCTATAGAATTTATTTATTTTTTTAGAATATTTCCAACACAAATTTAAAGAACATTAGAATCTAAGTGTTATCTAAGTGTTACGCGCACACACACACACACACACACACACACACACACACACACACACACACACACACACACATATATTAAGCATATGATAGATGACAGTACTATGTAATCAAAGGGATAGTTTTAAAAACTAGTGTAAACCACAGAAGTGTGAACAGCTAATAAGAAATGAAAGAAGTTTGATTTAACTTTAAAAAATAATAAATTCAGCAAGAAAATACGCAAACAAACCTAATGTGTAATTACAAAATAATAATGTGCATAAAATAAACTAAAATCAAGTAAAAACAATTGTTTAAAAATAAATAAATAACTAGTATTGTGACTTGGTTCCAGTAGTTTTAGTTTAGACTTTTTCTTTATGGAACATATTTAGATGATATAAAATCACCTTAAAATGACTATTCCACACTTTGTCACTTTCACAACATTCACACACATACAATATTTTTTCTCCTTCCAACATATATTTTATAAAAAAAACAAAAAACGAGTAAGTGCCTACCAAAAATGTTTGGTGTAGATTATTGTAATATTTTTAAACTAGATGTTAACCTTCCCTGACTTGACCCAACTGCTTATGTCCACACAGATGTAGTGAAGACATTATTTAGAATGTGTTCCTGCTAATATTATTGTTAATTAGTTTATACTAGTGATTTATGCTAATAGAGTATAGACAGATAAAATACTGCTTGTGCTTCAGTGTTGACTTTAAAAATAATGTGATTAAACAAAAGTTTTGGAGAATTTTTGTCCCTTAAATTGTGGCTGTGATGACTTGATGTGTAGATGAAGTAAAGGAGAGTATTGATAAAATTAAATAAGGGAACATATTAATATCTAAATAAGTCAATGGGAGTGCACATCTGTTTATTTTGTAAATATTTTATTTTAGATCCTTCATCTCTTATGCTGCTTTTTTTTCACTGACATGTGGTAGCGTAATCTCATTGTAAATGTGTATGATGACAATAAAAGGCATTCTATTCGTTCCACTGGTAATTGTTTGTTCACTAATGTTAGAATCAGTTCTGTCATTTAGGACATGAATAGATTAATATTTTTTTTTTTTTTTTTTTAACTAAAGTGGTGTTATTTGTCTTTCCATGGTTATGTCACTAATTGATCAAAGCCTTCGCCGTTGGACAGCCTTTGGACCCCCATTGGACAGCCTTTGGACCCCTGTTGGATAGCCTTTGGGTACTGCTGTACTAATGTTAGAATCAGTTCTGTCATTTAGGACATGAATAGATTAATATAGTTATTTATTCAGTATTTATTTAAACTAACTTGGTGTTATTTGTCTTTCCATGGTTATCTCACTGATTGATCAAAGCCTTCGCCTTTGGACCCCCGTTGGACAGCCTTTGGACCCCCGGTGGACAGCCTTTGGACCCCTGTTGGACAGCCTTTGGGTACTGCTGTACTAATGTTAGAATCAGTTCTGTCATTTAGGACATGAATAGATTAATATCGTTATTTATTCAGTGACTTATTAATTTTTTTTAAACTAACTTGGTGTTATTTGTCTTTCCATGGTTATCTCACTGATTGATCAAAGCCTTTGCTGTTGGACCGCCTTTGGACACCCGTTGGATACTGTTGGACACCCATTGGACAGCCTTTGCACACTTCAACACATCACCTCAACACATCCCATCATCTCACACATTTGTACACATACATAATCATATTTCTCTCTCTCTCTCTCTCTCTCTCTCTCTCTCTCTCTGTCCTTCTTTTTCCT
Source organism: Siphamia roseigaster (assembly GCA_029814505.1). Lineage (NCBI taxonomy): Eukaryota > Metazoa > Chordata > Actinopteri > Kurtiformes > Apogonidae > Siphamia > Siphamia roseigaster. The sequence continues at coordinate 6,118,030 of JAPTYR010000006.1, read as the reverse complement.
TGTGTGTCTTTCAGAATGCCGAGGAAGGGGAAGCGTGCCCAGGCGGCGAGACTTCGCTGGAGTAGGACCGTCTCCGATGGACCTACGTCCTCTTCCCCGGCGGACGCTCCCCCCTGCTTCCGCTCTCCAAGGAACAACGTATGTTTATATAAAGATACACAAATCAGATACTTCAGTATGACCGACTGTAGAGCATGGCAACTAACTGAAGCCCGATGGGTCCTGTCGAAACCCGACGGGCTCGGTCGGTTTCGGACAATAAAAAACAATATATTCTCGGACTGGAGTCTGGTTCGGAGTATATAGACCAAAAACACATTGTGTTGGAAAAAACAAAAGTTACATTGCTAATCATGCAAACATTAGATTTGATAGTTTAGGCCCACGTGATCCCACCTCTTGTGCAAAGACAAGGGTCGACTGCTCTTGGTTTACGTTATGTGCACCTCCTTTTTTTTTTTTTTCTTACGCTGGTTCGCTGAAGTTGAGAATGCAGACCTATTCATTTGATTAAACTACACAGCGGTTACATTTTCAACACAAACAAAAACCTATGTGTGTTATTAATTGGCCAATGAAAAACTATGATTTTTTTTTATGTTTGGGTTTCTGTCGGGCTTGGACAGAAATATTTGTGTTAATATCGGACTCGGGTCAGTTTCGATAAGAAAGCTGTCGGAGCCGGGCCAGATTCGGACAGGAAAATTAGGCTGGAGACATGCTCTAACAGACTGACAGTGTCAAGTTGAACATGTTTATTCTGTCAACAGACGGTTGGATCCACCCTGCCATCCGGACCGTTCTGGAGAGTGGATGAGGAGCGTGCACATGTTGTTGCACGTAAGTATCCTGATGTATACATCATTAACTATTCTAGCTAATTATGTTTAATATAACACCCATTTCAAACTAATCCCCCTGTTTTCATTCACAAGTAGAAAACAGTGGTTATGTTATGACCTGTGATTTAAATTCTTTTTTAATCATCTTTTTCTTTTTGTATACAGGCAGCGGTACTGGTTACCGCCACAGGGTTAGAGAATGGCCAATTTCACCGTTCACGGGGCGCCGCTGCAAGTTGGTCGTTCCTGCCCATGTTCCTGATCGCAAGGTATTCCTATTATACTATTGAGTTTATTTGATGTACTGTTTATGGTTTTCATGCTAAAGCTGTGGTGTTTCTGTTCCAGTTTGTTCTTGTGGTTGGGGACAGTCATCTACGAGCCTTGGTAGATGATATTGTCTGGATGCCAAAGTCCAACCTTACCTTTGGCTTCCTGTCGGTCCCGGGGGCAGATGCTTCGGAGCTCTGCACCGAGGTTCTACACGCTGTAGTTCCTCGTGTTCCTGACGCGGTCTGCGTCTTGGCCCCATCAAACAACCTGGACAGCACCACTATTCAAAGGGCTGCTGTCGACTTTACCACTCTACTGAAAAGTTGTGGTAACTGCTCTAATAAGGTGAGATGGTTTTTAATTTATTGGAGGTTTTGACTTAGTGGACATGTGATTTTACATGATAATTACTCTCCATTTTTCACATTCTGTTTTGAACAGGTATTTGTTGTGGACTTCCCGCCCCGGTTGGAGTGTGAACTTCAACACCAACAAGTACTAAGAGAAGAATACCGTCGTGTGGCTGCTCAAATGGGTAAGAGTGAGGTTTTTTTTCATTCATTCTATTTATTGAATAAACAGAAACACAGATTTGAACTGTATTCTAACAATTGTTACTGAATAGTCATAGTGGATGTATTGGTACCATGACGACTCATGTTTTTGTGTTGTTGTTTTTTTTTTCCTAGGTGTGAAATATTACGTTGGTTCGCACCTCTTTCCTTTGAGTAATTTGGCGCTGTGGAGCAAGGATGGTGTAAGTACAGTGTGTTTGACAGGAACAAAGTTGGTGACGTACAGTTCAGTCCACACCAGATGTTCACTGACATTAAAACTGTTTTTTAATGCCTTATTTTTTCAGATCCATCTCAGTGATAATAAGGGGATGCCAATCCTGGGCCAGTTGATCTCATCGTCTGCTGTAGATCAACTGGAGACACCACCACCTGTGCCCCGGGTCTCTCCAAAGCTACCTGGGCCAGTTAAGAA
>JAPTYR010000006.1:2288409-2299138 GCA_029814505.1 Siphamia roseigaster | reverse complement strand
TATATTACACACATACACAGGGTGTGACCTGAAGGCATACAAAAGTTTGGATGTGTACAAATATTTTGTATCTGGCTCGGTTACATGTCCCAACCAGTGGATCGTTCCTGGAGCGGGGGGCCGCCATCGTACCGCAGAGGTATGTTCACGTTCATTCGCCCTCTGGATAAACTAAATGTTATTGTCTCTGTAGTTACTTATTAACATGTTAGTCTGTTGAGACATGGCCAGGGACGGACTGGTAACCTGGCACACCGTGCATATGCCCGGTAGACTGCCGTGATATTTGTAGTATTTGGGCCGATGAGTCCTGATTTTATTTTATCTTTTATACATATGTTGCTGACCGGCCCATAACCAGCAGATCATGCAGCCCAAACACAGCCTCTCCGCGTAGGTTGGTCCCGCCTACAGGCAAAAAAAAAAGGCTGTGAAAAAATTTGTTTCCTTAGCCTACCACCGGCCCTTACACGCTGAGTGACAGGGGACCGGCCCAATCATATCTTGAAATACCTCCCCCCTTTGGCTTGGTGTGCCGGTCTGCAGTTTATTGATGAGTGAAACGTTATCAGGTATGGAGAGAAAACGTAAAGGTGGTGCAGAAAAAGTCCGTGATAAAAGGAAGCTTGCCCTGCAGGCAGATGCTGCGAAGTGTGCCAAAATCACTGACATGTTTTCCAGTGCCACAGCAGCAGGGCCTTCATCAGCTCCCGTCGCTGATGACAGTGGTGCCGGTGGCACTAATGTTGAACCTGCGGTAAGATAACGTTACTGTCAGAACATGTATGAAAATGCAACGAGTTATAAAGCCACCAACCCTTTGAATATGATAAAATGTCAATCTAATAATTCTGTATAGTTCCCTATGGCCAAGTTGGTTAGTTTAAATGCAGGTGAAATTAGCTAAAACGTTCTAAGCATTAGGGTTATTTTGTTTTAGCCTAGACTTACACTCATTTATGGACTGTCATTCAAGGAATCAGAATCTGCTTGCCGTGAGTTGTACAACAATACAATATTTAGTGTTACGTCTCGTCATGTTCATTTGGCTAATGGGTGCACACTGCACACATGGCTAGATATCTGGCAGCATGCACAAACATTTCCTCCCGTCACATGTAACTACATTCATACACTCATACACAACCACAACAAAACCACGATCTTCCAATAGTGTTTTGTTTATTGAAATATTCTGCCACGTGAAAACCTTTTGTCTTGTTGTGTAAAACCGTCAGTTTTTATAATGTCTAAGAGCATCAAAAATGTCTTATCTTAGCGTTGTAAAAGTTTGATGTCTGGCAGCGTCTCAGCAATTCCTTGTTGTGAGCCTAGGTGCGTTCGACATGCAAAAGATCATTCGCATCCAAACGCATCTGTAGGTGCGTTTGACAGTGCAATTCTCGCGCCACCGCTAAAAACAATTAACTGTTGGAACACTGCTCAAAGTGTAACTATTGTGTCATTTAATGCTAATGTGTTAACATTCTATGAGGCCTGCCTGAATTGTATTGAATGGTACAGTTTTAAAATATTATTGACAATTAGGCCTATAGTGCAAATTTGTTCAAATGAGCAGTGTCTTCAAACAGGTGAATATAACTATCTCAATTAGTTTTACTCTTATTTATATTATTTTATACATTTTATTATCATTATTATTATATACAATTAAAGGTAAATCTTAGAAAATTGTCATGTCAGAAGCGTGTATCAAATTGGTAGCCCTTCACATTAATCGGTACCCAGGAAGTAGCCCTCAGTTCAAAAAAGGTTGGTGACTCCTGGCCTAGATTGTGGGGACAACTTAGACAAAATATATAATTTTTGAAAGTGAAATTTTCTATATGTTATGTGAATGAAATTGCAGGTAGGTTATCTGTACATTCAGTAATTCTAGCCTAGGGATATTTAAAGCCATTACTCATCACAAAATGTAAGTGAAAATTGAAGCATTACCACTCTCAACTTCTTTGTCCAACTAGGCAAAGCTCCTATTTAGGCTTGGAGGAAAAAATGGGCTTTTTATGCATCTAGGTGGATAAAGACAATGTAAGTTTGCCTCCAATGAAAGAAAAAATACCTTTTAAAATGGCATAATTATGGTCATTGCTAATGTTATGTCAATGCAGCTGTGTTGTTGCTTAACAGAGAATCCAGTAATTCTGAACCTGACTGCATCCTATGTATATATTAAATATGTCCTGTTGAGACAGGTTGAGATCAGCGAAGTAGAGGAAGATGTCAGTGAAGGAGAAGAGAGTGTTAGAGAGGAGAGAGTCGGCGAGAGTGAGGAGGCAGTCGGCATGAGAGAGGAGAGAGTCGCCGAGGAGAGACACAGGGAGAGAGAGGAAAGCAGAGAGCAGGAGGAGGAAATAGATTACCTTGCTCGTCCTGCGAATCCCTCTATGCTACAGGACTTTTTGGATCACCACCCACAACAAAATGCCAAAAATCCAGTGGTACAAAGGGTAGCTTAGCTTCCAAACCAAAGGAACAATGAAACATGCTTGGAGTCTGGATTCACAATCACAATCACCGCTTTATTGGTGCAGGTGCAACTTAAATAGGGTAGCACATGGCATGGTCACATGACAAAAACACCTGTGAGGAATCCAGTCAATAATTGAGAGCACACCTACCAGCCAATGAGTCAATGAACACCCCCACTTGCTCACATATTATTCACATACATTATAAGGAAAAACAAAAACAAAGAAACATCATGAAAATCAACTGCATTGCCTTTCAACTTGGTTACAACCCAAACAAGAATGTGGAAAAGGTAAGTAGCTTCTGTTTTGTAGCTGGTTTAGTCATCAGGTCTGCTACCATCTGATCTGTTGGGCAATACTCCAAAGACACTTCACCATCGTTTACAGTCGATCTTACAAAATGGTATTTGATATCAATATGCTTACACCTTTGTCTGTTAACAGGATTCTTTGCCAGTGCAATTGTACCCTGGTTGTCTTCAAAAATCATAGGTACATCATACTGATAATCATCAAGATGTTTTAGCATTTGAGTCAAGTACAAACACTCTTGTGTGGTTGCAGCCAATGCAATGTACTCAGCCTCACATGTTGACAAAGCTACAGTTGGCTGCTTTTTGGTCTTCCAGGAAATCAGAGGGCCACTCTTACATAGGCTAACACAATAGCCAGATGTGCTGCGGCGGTCACCAGCATCACCTGCCCAATCTGCATCGCTGTAAGCCACTAATGTTAACCCTTCATCACATTTCCTGTAACAGAGCATCTTGTCATTTGTGCCTTTCAGATATTTCAGTACATGCTTCACAGTTTTCCACTGCTCTTCTGACGGCTCACTGAAATACTGTGACAGTTTACTAACAACATAACTCAGATCAGGTCTGGTGCATGAAGACAGGTAAATTAGGCTTCCCACTGCCTCTCTGTAATTCCTGGGGTCACTTAACTTTTCATCATTGTCAGTGTAATTCAACTTCTGTTCACAAGGTGTGGATCTGGGTTTACAATCTTTCATATTAAACCTTTCCAGCAGTTTATCAACATAACTCTGCTGTGACATAGTCACACCTCCATCACACTGATCAAACGTGATCCCTAGAAAATTCTTCAGTCTGCCCAAATCTTTCATCTGGAATTTCGCTGTAAGCATCTCTTTGACGGCTTTTAAAGCTCTCTCATTACTGGCAGCAATAATCAAGTCATCAACCCATATCAACATTATCACTTTCTCATGTTCCATTTCTCTTTTGTAAACACAATGATCAGCTGGGTTCTGTGCAAAATTGTTTTCACACAGATAGTCATGTAACATTTTGTTCCAGTTGCGACCTGATTGCTTTAGACCATACAAAGATTTCTCCAATCTACACACCATTTTTCCATTTGTTTCATCTTTTACAGCATAACCCTCTGGCTGTTCCATGTAAATCTCACAGTCAATTGGTGCATGTAGATAGGCAGTCTTAACATCCATCTGGTGAAGGATCAACCCCTCCTGTGCGGCTTTTTGCATTAAGACTCTCACACTTGTAAGGTTGGCAGTTGGAGAAAAAGTTTCCCCATAGTCTACACCCATCTCCTGGCTATACCCCTTAGCTACATAGCGGGCCTTATACTTATCAGATCCATCAGCATTACTTTTAATAGCATACACCCATTTACCCCCCACTGCTTTCTTGCCCTCAGGTAATGTGGTCAGAGTAAATGTCTTGTTGTCCCTCAGTGATGTCATCTCCTCATCCATTGCCTCTGTCCACTGTCTTGAATTGGATGATGTTACCGCTTCTCTGAAAGTCTGAGGTATATTGGAAACCATCTTGTAGCAATAATCAATGTTAATCTGCGCCTGATCACTCTCCACCCCATAGAAGTCTGGCCTCCTTCTTTCTCTACCTGGATATCTCCTTGGAGAATGTGATTCTGACTTGATCTCTGCTTGCTGTGGGCTTGTCTGGCTTGGGCCTGGTCGAGTCTCTGGGATGTCACACTGCTTAGGTCTGTCAGGGTCAGGTCTGGTTGAGCTACACTGCACATCATCATCAGATATGTCATTAGCCTCCTGACCCTCAACTTTGGACATGAACCTCACCAGTCTGTGCTTCCTCACATTCCTACTGCCAGGATAGTAGACCAGATAAGCTGGACTGTTTTTGTCATAGCCTACGAAAATGCCTTTGTCAGACCTTGCGTCTAGCTTCTTCCTATCCTGTCTATAAGTGTAACACACAGTACCAAATTTCTGCATCCTGGACACATTAGGTCTCCTTCCTGTCAGCATAAAATAAGGTGTCTGTCTGGTGCGGTTGTTGAAACATCTGTTCCTCACCATTGCTGCTGTTTGGACTGCATATGGCCATAGCTCCTTAGGTAACTGGCTTTCTAAGAGCATACATCTAGCCATGTCAAAAAGTGTTCTCCAGTTGCGCTCAGCAGTGCCATTCTGGTGTGGTGAGTGTGGTGCTGATGTCTCATGTCTAATTCTGTTCCTGCGAAGTAGTGTCTGATAACCCTTCCCAGTAAACTCAGTACCATTGTCAGACCTGATGCATGTAACTTTCCCATATGGGGCTGTGTCAGCTAGGAATCTCTCTGTGGCCTCCACTGTGTCATTTTTGTGTTTCAAAAAGTACACAAACACTGCACTTGAGTAATCATCTGTAAAGGAAAGTGCATACCTATACCCCTCTCTGGACTGTGGGTCAATGGGGCCTGCCAAGTCAGTGTGTACCAACTCTAAAGCTGACTTGGCCCTAACATCAGGCTTCCTGTTCCTGCTCTGAGTGAACTTCCCTTGAACACACACTTCACATTGGATGTACTTGGATGCTTTACCTTTAATTGACATGCCATCTACAACATTTTCTAACTTCTGAACATCATCAAAATTGCAATGTCCCAGAATCTCATGCCACTTCGGAATATCATAACAACTCATACATTGATCATCACAGTCATTGTTCACTGGCACAGTAGGCAAATAAAACAGTCTATTTTGTTCATGTATATGAAAACTGGTACCGTCTTTGTACTGTAGGACATCTTCACCCTCCTTAAAGACGACTGTTGCCCCGCTGGACGTTGCAGCTCTCACAGAGAAGATGTCTTGAGGATATGAGGGAATGTACAGCGCCTGCTTCAGTGTGGCACTGAGGTGCCGTCCCCTGCTGTCGACCAGACCCACCTCTGCTTCTCCTCTGCGTTCTGCAACCCCCTTGCACCTTGTGCCATCAGCCAGCTCCACGCAGTGTGTCTCAGGATGGAACTGGTCATCAAAGCTCTTGAACTTGGCCAGATCGGTGATGATATGTGATGTTGCTCCGGTGTCCACCATCAGCCCCTGTCTGGTGATGCTGCTCCCTGGCTGACAATCACTGGTCACCAGCTTGAATGCGAAAGTGTTGTCTGTTCCTTCAAACACCCCGCGTACCTTGTCCTGTGTCTGCTGTTTCCGTCCTCCTCGCCGCCTGGAACCCTTGCCTTGGCTGTTCCACTGTTGACCACGCTGACACTGCCTTGCCATGTGTCCTCTCTGGCCACACCGGAAACACTCTATGTCACCACTCTCAGTGCCCCGCCCTCTTGCCTCTGCTGGGGCACTGGCCCTTCTTGGATGCACCCGGGCCCCCATCACATTGTCTTCACTCACAGCTGTGCGCATGCCTTCAGTGTTCTCATAACTCCTCAACTTGGTCTTAAAGTCAGAAAAAGAGAGGGTCTCATCCATTTGAGTGACAAAAATGGAAAAAGGCTTGAAAGATTCTGGCAGACCCTTCAAAACCATTGCAACTAATAGTCCATCACTCAAAACTTCTCCAGCATTCCTCAGTGCTGTTATTGAGTTCTCAGCACGTATGACATAATCAGTCACACTCTCACTGTTCTGTTTTTGCAGTGAAGTCAGTTCTGTGTAGAGACTCACAATGCGGGGCTTACCCTTTCCAGCATAGTAGTCCTGCAAAATCTTGAGTGCTCCACGCCCATCATCTGCAGCCTCTCTCATAATCAGAGACAAACTTTTATCATCGAGGAACTGGATCAATTCAGCGTATGCTTCAGCATTCTTTGCTGCATCCTCAGCCAGTGTTTCTGCATCAGCACCCTCAGCAGGCCCATTCAAAATGGTATCTCTCAGTTTCTGCAGCCGCATATGCCCCAAGAACTTTGTCTCCCACAGTTCATAGTTCTTTTCCTCTCCATCGAACACAAGACGAGACCATCGTGAACTTGTCCGCTCGCTCATGGTGCTGGCACTCCAAAACTTTAAACTGACAAACAAAACTGACTTGTGGTGGCTACTCCTACACTATTAATGAACTGGGCCCATAACCTGTTAAGCAGAGCTTAGCTTCCAAACCAAAGGAACAATGAAACATGCTTGGAGTCTGGATTCACAATCACAATCACTGGTTTATTGGTGCAGGTGCAACTTAAATAGGGTAGCACATGGCATGGTCACATGACAAACACACCTGTGAGGAATCCAGTCAATAATTGAGAGCACACCTACCAGCCAATGAGTCAATTAACAACTCGCCAAAATGGAACCAGCAGGAAGTGGCTCACATATTGTGAGAGACGTCACACGTTGTTTTGTTTTGTGTGCATGGCTTTTGGGAGGATCGGTGACTCAAGCCCATTTATTACTGGGATGTGTGACTGGAGGCATGTGCACCAGCGCACTGAGGAACACGAAAAGAGCAGTACATACAGAATCTGTGCTGAAGCCTTTTTATTGAGAAGCTCGGAAGCAGATATCTGCAGCAGGTTTGCAGGCCACCAGATGTCTGCACATAGGGAACAGGTGAGGAAGAGGCGACGGGTTTTGGAATGTGTTGTGGATGTTGTTAAAGTCATAGGCAAGAGGGGGCTGAGCTACAGACACTCTGAGAACGAGGCAGCATACACACTACATAATGACACAATTGATCATGGGAACTTTTTGGAGCTCATAATTCTATTGGGGAAATATGATGTCTGCCTCAAAGATCACGTTGATGATTGTGTTGAGAAAAGCAAAAAGTTGCATGGGTCCAGTGGAACAAGAGGTCGAGGATCTCTGGTCACACTTCTATCCAAAACGACGGTCAATTCAGTTATTGATACAGTTGGGCACCTCATTCATGAATGCATCTCAAGAGAGGTACAGAGAGCTGGAATGTTCTCCATACAGCTGGACACTATACAGGACATAACCTCTCAAGACCAGTGTTCGATAATTCTAAGATATGTCACTGACAGTGTGCGTGAGAGGCTTGTGGCAGTAGTGAGGTGTGAAGCATTCACTGGGCAGTACTTTGAGAAGTTGGTCTCAGATGTTTGGACCATCTGAAGCTGGATAAGAATATGTGCATCGGAAATGCCACAGATGGAGCATCAAATATGCAAGGCCATTACAGAAGATTTTCAGCACTGATGGCTTCTGAGTCACCCACTCGTACATGTCTGGTGCTATGCGCATGTTCTTAATCTGGTGCTGTCTGACACAACACAAACCGTCATTGAAAGTGGAACACTGTTCAGTCTACTGAATGACATTGCCGTCTTCATTAAGGACTCCTATCAAAGGGTAATTCTGCACAGGATAAAAGCCACAGACGTCTCTCCTCAATAGGGGAAACAAGGTGGTGGTCAAAACATGATGCAATCAGAAAAGTGTTTGGCCATTTTGGGAAGCCACAAAATGCCTTGTTCTCAGATGCTGTCCGAACACTGGAGGCCATAGAAGAAAAGGAAAATGAAAAGGCAACTGCACGTGCCAAAGCACGTGGTTTTAAAGAGGGCCTTTTGAAGTATGAAACCGTGCTGACAGCTCAAATATTTCTTAGAATATTTGAGCAAACACCTCTTTCTAAATATCTCCAGACAGAAGGCATGGATATCCTTTCGGCACATCGTATGGTGCTTGCCACACAGGAGAGCTTGAAATCCATTGCCAGGGATTTTGAAAGTGTTAAAGCGGCTGTAGACACTTTTGTCCAGTGGGCAAATGAAGACCTTGAGAAAAAAGAGTGGAAGAAACATCTCTTGAAGTTGAGAGTGCAGTCCTCAGAAAAGAGGCAGGAAAAAAAAAAAAACAGAGCAGGAGAAATGGCCCATGATGAACCCATTATGGATCCTGAGAGAGCGTTTGAAATCAGTGTTCACAACAGAATTCTGGACACTGCTCTTGAGGCCATTCATAGGCGCTTCATGACACATGGCACTCTTTTTGCCGATTTGGCTTGGCTGGACCCCAGGAACTTTGAACAAATCCGAACCACTACACTACCCAACAATGCTCTTGAAGTCTTGAGCCGGTGTCTGATCAGATTTGACACAAGTGCAACAGTGGATAATCTCCAGTCAGAGCTGAAATGTTTAGCAGGACAGTGGAACAGATTGAAGGCATCTCATCTTGAGGATTACGTGACCAGAACAGTGGAAGATGGAGCTGAAGGACAGGAAGATGAGGAATCAAGCATTGTAGATTTGACCTGTGCCTCCTGTAAAAATTGCCCACTGTGCTGCTACCAGATTCTCCAGCGGCTCAACATGTTTTCAGATGTCTACCATCTCCTTGGACTTGCTTACAAGTTCCTGCTGACCCTTTCCCTGACCCAGGTGGCCTGTGAAAGAACTTTCTTCACCCTCAAGTTCATCAAAAGCAGACTGTCAGCAAGCAAGCTGGAGGCCTTCATGTTGATGGCCACTGAGAAAGATATCCTCATGGCTTTGGACACAGACACAGTCACAGATAAGGTAGTTGAGAAAAGCGCACTGATGAGGAAGCTACTCTTAAATTAATAAGGTAAGAAGAACTTCTTGAATTGCTTATAATTCATTATGAAAAAGTTTATTGCAATGTAACTGTCCTATGATTCTTACAAGCCTGAGCATCTCCTCCTCTGACAGGATTGCATGACTCAAACATGCTCAAAATGATTCACCATAGGAATCATTTGCATCCTTTTTAACTTGGTTAGTTTACAATGGTCCAATGTTACCTTAAAGTAATCTGGAAGAGTGAATAGCCTAAATATGATTAGTTAATAACATAACTACTTATAATAACTGATTAACATGTGTGGTCATCTGGTTACCTATGACTATTTTCTCTGTCTCTCTCCCTCTCCCTTTCACTCTTAAGATGCCATTTGTCCATTACAGGAGGGATTCCATGACATCCTCCATCACGATTCATGATGGGAATTTGTTATTTGCATCCTTTTTAGGTGAGTTTATAATTATTCAATATTACCCTAATCTGGAAGACTGAATAGCCAAACTCTGATGAGTTAATATCATAAGTACTTATGATAACCACATATGTTATCAGTTATTATCTGGTTGCCTGACTATTTTCTCTCTCTCTCTCTCTCTCTCTCCCCATCTCTCCATTTGTTCATTACAGGAGGGATTCCAAACATCCTTCAAATGATTCATGGTAGGAATTTGTCATTTGCAAGTACAATGTTACCTTAATCTGGAAGAATGAATTGAATAGCCTAAATCTGAGGGGTTCATAATTACTTAAAATAATAACCGATAACATATGCAGTCATCTGGTTGCCTATGACTACCCCCCCCCTCTCTCTCTTCACAGGATGCTACTTGTTCGTTACAGGAGGGGTTCTTTTTGGAATGCCTTCACATGCATCCCTTTCTCTTGGTAAGTTCACAGTTAATGTAATGCAAAATACCACAGCTTTGAATGGAAAACAGTGACAATCAGATTTCATTTATTCAGATTATTTCTCTTTGTCTCTCCCTTACACATTTATCACAATCCTCCTTAAATTGGCAGTTTTTACAGTGCTATTTTTGACCAGGTTAACCTATAATATAATCTGTTCTCTCACTCTCTTTTACAAATATACACAGAGTTGACCAGTTCAGAGTTCATTCAGGTGTTCAGCTGTATTCATCCTTTCTGACTGGGTAAGTTCGCAATTTATTGAGTATCACTCTTGGAATACTTAGATCTGATCCATCATTTCTCATCACTGTTCTTTCTCTGTCTCTTTTCTTCCCCTCTGAAACACATAGGCACACCCAATAAGATGAATGCTGCTGCCTTCAGATTACTGTGACTGAGTGGTGCAGTGTATTTTTATAGCGTTAATAAATGACAAGTGTGGAAATATTTAATGTGTCCACTCTCACTTATTCCTATTAAGTCTTTGCATGGCTCAATGTATATTGTTTTAAAGATTTGCACAGTTGCACCGAAAAGACTGAAAAGGTGTGTTATCAAA
>JAPTYR010000006.1:1997597-2010064 GCA_029814505.1 Siphamia roseigaster | reverse complement strand
TCATTTTACTTTTTGAAAGGCGTTGTTGAGTGAGGATCCAGCTGGGTTTACTCCGATTTACTTCATGTATCCAGGAAAGCCGGCATCTCTCGTCTCTTTAGCTTCAACACAACTATGATCTTCCTGATATCGGACATAGTGGAAGTGGGAGGACGTTGGCGCGCGAATAACGCGAAAGTGGACTAGTGAACACTAGTGGACTCCGCGGCGCATTCCGCGCAGTTCACGCGTTGCGATGGGGATAGAAGCAGAAAACACGAGATCCAGAGATAACAGACACGAAGCAGAGAATCCAAACACAGTAGTCACTCATAAGTCGCAGACAAACCCGCGAAGAAAAAGAAGCTGAGGAGGATTTATATAGGGAAACACTAACAAAGACAAAAAACAGGAAGACATACAGAAAAAGACAAAACACAACAAGGCCTAAGACTGATATTGTAACAAATATAGGAAGTAAAAGTAAGAAGTTGCCAGAAAATTAAATACTACAGTCAAGTACATATACCTAAAAAAATATGCTTAAGTACAGTAATGAAGTACTTCTACTTAGTTACTTAAAACCCATGAAGTTTGATCAATAACAGGTTTTAGATGCTTGTTTTCATGTTCGGTTAATAATATATTAAGTCAGTTTTTCTTCAGTTTTATCTGTTTTGACTCAATAACTATTGAATTTAATATGACCTTTTATAAACATCTAAGTACGTGATTAGTAAATTTAATAAAAGGACAAATATCTCATTTTAAAATACATGGCCTCATGACAAGAAGCAGTACAAAAAAAGAAAGAAATATCTGACATGAAACATGGTATAAAACATCAGTAAATTAACCCTTTAACCCCTGATGTGTCAACGCTGACACGTTCTGAATGGATGGTGTAGTTTACATATTCAGAAAAATTCAACCATTTTCTACTGGTTTTACTGAGTTTTGTTGATGGAACTAACATATGGAGATAAACAAGTGTGAAAAGGAAATGGATTTATAAAAAGAAAAAGCCAAAACTGAAACTACTGGATCCAAATTAAAATACTAGTTATTTATTTTTCTTTTCTTTTTTAAAATTGTAATTAACTTTAGTACTGTTTTTTTTTTTTTTTTTTTGCAAATTTATTAAATTTATTAATTATTTTTTAACTATTTATTTATTTTTCTTTTATTTTTTAAATTTTTAATTAAATTTATTATTTTTTTTTTTTTTTTTTTTTGCAAATTTCTTCAAGTTATTCATTATTTTGTAAATATTGAATCAGGTTTTGTTAATTTTGTTTCTTATTTTCCTACATTTTGTTTCTTATTTTATTATTTATTCGTCACTTTTGTTCCATCTGTGTCTTACTTTGTTCATGTTGCTTATTATTTTGTTAGTTTATTATTCATTTTTGTTCATTTTATTGATCACTTGGGCTGTTTTTGTTCATTTTGTTGCTTAGTTTTTGTCTGAGTGTGCTAAAGTCTCAGGAGTTAAAGGGTTAAACATTTCATATCAGTCGATCGTTTTGATCTCCAGTGGATATTTGGGTCTTTATGGGTTAAAAAGATGTCGTGCTAATATCTGTGTATATTCAACCATCCAGCCATGAAAAGAAAACACACCGTTTTGGTACTTGTGTTTTTATTGTTGTGTTTCCCCCCCCCCAAGAACCATAAATCTGTTTCCACTGGTGTCAATCAAATGTTTTTTTAAATCACTAATATGCATATTATATTAGTTCCCTTCCCACAATCAAGCAGGCAGTTACAAGATTGAAGCCGTTTGGGTGCATAGTGAGACAGTCACATACAGAGATACTGTCACAGGAAGAGGAAAAAAATAGAAAACAAGAAAACAAACTTAAAAATATATATAATATCATTTCATATAAGAACAATGCACACCACAGGAAATCCTCCGGAAAAAAGCCATGATTGCAACATCAACTATACAGGCATACAAAGACAATACTAAGAGAGAGAAAAAGAGGTTTGTAGGACTCGGTTTACTTGTTTGTGTCATTCTCTACCTGTAAAAATACAACTGTTTTCCTTTTTTTTCCCTTCTTTTTTTGTCATAAACCAGGTCTCCAAGCCTTGTCTGTCTGTCTGTCTGTCTGCCTGCACAGCCCTCCAGCTCCACATCTACAAAAGGCCTTGATCCAGGGCCAACACAAGCCTTTGTAGAACACACTGCAAAAAAAAAAAAAAAAAATACATATGCTGCAAGCCCTCCACAAAACTTCCCTCCTAAGTCTTTCCCGGCAAGTTCCATGTACTTTTCAGATTTAGGAAAATTAGAATTGTTCTTTAAATAACGCTCCTAAATCTGTTTAATCCCATAATTGTTTTAACCGCCTGACACCCAGTAGAATGAAAGTTTTATTTTATTAATTTTTTTTTTACATTTAATAATTGTTTTGATTGGAAATTCCATAATGCAGCAGTTTTTCAGATACATTTTTCAATTTATTTGTATTTATTTTCATTTTTTAAATGGAATGTCCTTTGCAACGGACAGCATTTTTAAAGTCAAACAGTAAATCGCGTGTCTCCTACAGAAGACAAAAATGCATTTCTGGGTCTCAGTAGGTTAAAGTAGGAAATTCTGTTCCGTGTTTGTTCTTACAACATAATAAGGAAACTTTGTGTGTATTTATGTGCATCATGTGTATCATTTGTGTTAGAGTATTTTTCTCGGAGCCTTTATTTTTTTTAACATAAGCTAACTCCATTTATAGGCAAACTAGCTAGCTACTTTTGCTAGCTAGCTCAATATTTAGCATCATAATAAACACTTATTTATCGTCTTCTTGTTCCATTGAATGATGACTAAATGAATAAGCTAACAGTGGTGAGTAAGCACACAGTTGCCGCAAATGAACAAGCTAATTCCAGCTAACTCCATTTCCAAACAGATAGTATAGTTTTTTTAAAGTCTTTCTGCTTCTTTTTTGATATCATATATGTGTATCTAGTTTAGCAAATACATTATTATGAATGTTTATGAGCTAAACTGTGCGAAACTAAGCTAACAGTAGTCACATTGTTGCAGTTAACTAAGCTAACAGCAGCTAGCATAGCACACCATTGATACAAAATAACAGTAGCCACAGTGTTGCTGCTAAGTAAGCTAACAGCAGCTAGCATAACACGCCATTGATACAAAATAACAGTAGCCATATTGTTGTGCTAACTAAGCTAACAGTAGTTAGTGTAGCATGCCGTTGCTACTAAATAGAGGCAGTAAAAACGTTCAGATTGAAGACATTCTTGTAAATGATCAAATGACAATGCTAATGCTGGTGAGTAAGCATACAGTTGCTGCTAATGAACAAGCTAAGCAGTCCATTAGCAAGTTCCAGCTAACTCCATTTCTTAACTGATAGTATACATTTTATGTCTTTCTGTTCCTTTTTTTGACATATATGTGTAGCCAGTTTAGGAAATAAATTATTATTACTATTACTAAGTTAACAGCAGGTAGCATAGCACACCATTGCTACGAAATAACAGTAGCCACATTGTTGCTGCTAAGTAAGCTAACAGAAGCTAGTGTAGCATGCTACTAAATAGAAGCAGTAAAAAAGTTCAGACTAAACACATTGTTGTTAAATCCAACTCGAGTTCATGTCAGAGAAATCAACGTACAGCGTTTTGTCATGAACGTAGGCGACTGAGATACAAGGTTAGCGAATGTTAAAAAAACAAAACAACAAACTACAGGCTCTTGATGTAAAACAACTCCAACACAAATGCATACATCTTGTTCCAGAAACGAAAAGGGAATTAGTTCAGAGTTTGTTTGTTTTTGCACCTTCTCTGTCAGCAAAGACAAACATGCTTCATTTTCTGTACAAATTATCAGATAAAACCTTCCGCTTCTAAACCGGGTTACGAAAAAACGGTTTCTGTCATGACGTCATCACCTAATGTTTGTGAAGTTACAAAAGGAACACGTCCTTCCACAATACATTCAACTATGTAACAGTTTCAAACACGTTACTCGTAACACTGTACACCGTTGATAAAAAAGTGTAGGAGGGAAATATTATGTCGGGTGTTATTATCACATTCATTAGTTGGGGTTCTGGGTGTTGGTGCGTTTGAGCTGAGGGCCTGTGCACACCTTCACCTTCACCTTCATCTTCCTCATGTGTTCCTGCAGAAAACACTCATGACCACCAAGCTAGAAACCCTAAACCAACTGGGAAAAAAGGTGAATTAAAAACATCTACTCTTATATATATTTATACTGTATATGTATATTCCATCTGTTATCATAACAAAGAACAGAAAGTAAATAATCCATGATTTCACTTTTTCTCTTTTCTTGTTTCACTATACATTTTAATTGGTACAAAGAACCTTCATATACAAGCAATCTATTGAGAGGAAAAAGAAAAAAAACTTTTTGAGGAAACCATCAAAAACTGCATGAGTGACACTTGATGGAGAACCAAAGTGTTTTTTTTTTTTAAGTCTGGTCTGCCGTTGATGATGGCTGCTCAAAAGAAATCTGATTTTTTTGCTTGATTTGCCTTTCACTTTCAAAAGAAAATGTCTGAAGAAATGTTATACATCTTGATCTGAGATAGCTGTATTGATAATTACAGAGAAATCTGCAGAATCACATTTTCCATAATGCAAAAAATGGCAGATACATCACCTTTTTCAAAAGAAACATGATCAAAAAGAGCTCTATAATACAATAGTAGCAGTAGTAGAAGTAGTAGCATTATTTAAGGATTGTTTTGAACAAACCAGTAAATGGAGTTTGGATGTATGCAAACGATTTTAACAATAGCATCATATGTTATTGGTCAGTAGTATGTTCCCCCTCTGTTGCTATCCTCTGTCACTCTGACTCCACAGCGCCCCCTGTAGGCTCTGGTTAGATCTGCATTTGTTCCAGATATTTGTAGGTGGGGTTTTCGTAGCCGTGGTTCTGCATCTTGCTGAGGTGGCGTTCCTCTGGGGTCAGCATGGGGTCGACCTGAACAGACAGACAGAGGACGATCATGGACAAGGAGACGGCGCAGTGTCGACAACATGCTGCATGAGTCCGATGTAAATCCTGGAGGGAATAGAATCTAATTTGGTTCTGTATTGACTCGTGCTTCATTTACATAAGCCACGATAGCTTAATATAAAACATGGGTTCCGAAAGTGGGGTACATGTACCCCCAGGGGTACTTGGAAGGAGCCCAGGGGGTACTTGAAATTTTTTTGGGGAAAAAATGCATTAAATATGTTCTCATGTTCTGAATATGTAATAAATAATGAGAATTAAAGCTGAAATAAAAAAAAACAGCAAATACAGTCATATAAATATAATAAAAGTGACTCTGACTCAGGCTGGACATTTATGGAAAAAATAATAATCATGATTATTATGATTGATATTGAAATCACAATTAATATACACAATTGTTCATTGATTTAACCCTTTAACTCCAGAGACGTTAGCAGTTCCACAGTCAAAAAGAGTAAAATAAGCAACAAAATGAAGAAAAACAGCCAAAGTGATGACTAAAACCCAACAAAAGTGAATAATAAACCAACAAAATATTAAGTAACATGAACAAAGTAAGACACAAACGGAACAAAATGAAAGGAAAATAATAAAATAAAAACAAATTGTAGAGAACTAAACAAAATAACCAATAAAATGAACATAAAACTAATAAATATTTACAAGATATAAATAATGAATAATGTTAAAAATGGTCAAAAAAATTAACTAAAAGTATGTAAAAACAATTTTAAAAGAAGAAAGAAATGTCTAGTATTATAATTTGTTTCCAGTAGTTTTAGTTTAGTCTTTTTCTAAATCAGTTTCTTTTTGACACCCGTTTATCTCCATACATCAGTTCCATCAACTAAATTCAGTAAAAACAACAACAACAAAAAAAACGGTTGAATTTTTCTGAATATTTAAAATAAACCATCCATTGAGAACGCGTTAGCGCTGACGCATCAGGGGTTAAAGGGTTAAATAAGACTTTGGATGGCTGCTGCTGTGTGGCTTTTTTAATGGCAGCAATAATTAGGTGAGTTTGACATTTACATGGAATTGCTCATTTCTGTCCTGGGTCATGCACTATTTTAACACTCGCATAGTAAATTATTTACTGTATTCCACTGACAGTTTTATATTGACAAGGGAATTTGTTGCTGCTAACTAGCTATTAGCATCACCTAGCCTCTTAGCCATTAGCATAGCCCTGATATTATATAATTAACTTAATTTCTTAAATGTGACACTGTGCCTTTTTTCTTCTTTACTGGTACCTTACAACAATATAATGTATGTTAGCGTCAACTTATCTCAGCCAACCTATGTTAGCATTAACCCTGTATTGTTCTATATGCTGTAAGTCAGTATGCTAATTAGCTAATAACACTTGTTGGTGCTAATGAATGTGTTATTGTGCAATTATATTACATTACTCTTTTTAAATACAACTCTATGTTGTGTCGTCATCTCTACCCTCTTGTCCAAATCTGGTCACTTCAGTCAAAAATTATAGAAGCTGGAAACTTTTAAGTCAATAAAGGCTTTATTGATTTTAATTTCCTTCCTGTCAAACTCATGTCAGTAATCTCTAAAATATAATAATAATAATAATAATAATAATAATAATAATAATCTATGTCCTGAGCTTGTATCAACATCTTCTTTATCTTTTTTTTTTTAATTAAGGCTGTATAATTTGTATTTGATGATTTATAATTTGGACTTGTATTTTTGTAGTTTTTACTTTAGATTATTATTTCAGTTATATAGTAATTAAAGTAAAGTAATAAATACATTTTTAAATACATTTATTAACATTTTAATGTATTAATGTTATTGAAATTAGAAAATATTTAAAAATTAATTTTAAAATTTTGTTTACATCCACAGTTTATTTCCAGGTAGCCTTTTTTGGCTTCCATCCTCTCCTGCAGGATGATGTTAAATATTTGTAAATGGTGTTGTTTCTTATTTTCTTTGCTCAGTTTCTATGCAAAGATGTATCCAGGGAACAACTATTAAATGTCATCACTTATAATTGTGACAGTAGCAAAAAGTATCAACATATATTAGAGGGGAAAAAAAAGGTGAAACTGTCAGTTCATGATAGTGCTGCAACTGAACAATATACAGACTTTTGTTTCTTGGGATTTTAAGTTCATTTCTTGCGTCTTTAAACGTCTCATAACTAACATAAGGTCACCAAAGGGACGTTGCATTCAGTTTTCATTTCCTGTATTCTACAGCACTGTTTCCCAGCCAGTGTGCCGTGGCACGTTAGTGTGTCGTGAGAAATCATCAGGTGTGCCGTAGAATATTATCCAATATCACCTGATTGTTACTGTAAGCAAGCAGTGTGATTATATATACAGAAAAACTTGGAAAATTAGAATATTCTAAAAAAAGTGCATGCATTTCTGTACAGTAACTCAACTCTAAAGGTGAAATGTGCATATTATATATACATATAGTTTGCAAATCAATATATGTCAAGCTTTTATTTGTTTTGATTTTGCTGATTTGGATTGACAGCTTCAGAAAACCCACTTTCAAGCAATATTCCGATTTTCTGAGTTTTTGGGTTTGAGATTTTATTACGTTGTTAATCATAATCAGCAAAATTACAACAAAAACATGCCTGAGATATCCCACTTTGCATGTTGTGAGTCTATAAAGTGTACTGGTTTCACCTTTTATGTTGAATTACCTGAATAAAACAACTTTTACAGCGTATTGCAATTTTCCCAGTAGTACCTGTACATACGACAGTACACACCACTGATTCACTCACAGCTGCTGAGGAACGTTCGAGTGTGTGTTTCTTCAATTCCTGCAAGAATATTAACTTTATGTTTAACTAAACAAGCCCAGGTTTCAGACTGAATAAGTAAATCGAGATGCGATTTGCATTATATTTAAAAAAATATACTTTTTGTGACATTTTTGTTTGGTGTGCCTTGTGATTTTTCATACTTAAAATATGTGCCGTGGCTCAAACAGGTTGGGAAACGCTGCTGTCCAGACACCAGACCATCACCTCTGCAGTAACTGACTAACCTCTACGATGCCGTGGCTGATGGTACCATACTGCCTCTTCCTCAAAAGTACCAGACTGATCACAATCACGGTTGCTATGGCTACAGCGATCACCAACAAGCCGATCAAAGCGCTGCTGCCGAAGCTGAAGTCCTCTCCCAAGGGGCGATAGGACTCCTACGAAGAAGAAGAAGAAAACAAAGAGCGACACTGAGGACATGAGGTAAACACAAGTGAAAAGAAAGAAGAAACTGCTTTATCTCCAGAATAAATGCACATGTAGTCGTTGACTGTTAGTCTGTTTAGGCTGTAATTATGACACTTAGGTTGAAGTATGTAGAGGAGTCATCAACCCTGACCCTAACCCTGACCCTGACCCTAACCCTGACCCTAACCCTTTGATTGGTTTTGTTACAAATGTCATTTAATTAATGCTGTATGGAAACACCTGAAGTGATTACTTTTAGAATTTATTTTTATTATGTTTTTTTTTCTTATGTTTGTAGATTTTGTCATTTATATGATCTGAAAACTATGGAATCAATTCACCCTTTAACCCCATATGCGTCAGAAAAAAAATCAACTGTTTTTTTTTTTTACTGTTTTTACTGAGTTTAGTTTATGGAACTGATGTATGGAGATAAATAGGTGTCATAAAGAAACTGATTTAGAAAAGACCAAACTAAAAGTACTGGTACTAAATTACTAGTTATTTATTTCTTCTTTTTTGTCACTTTTTAGTTAATTTTTTGCAATTGTTTTCAAGTTATTTAATATTTTGTAATTATCAGTTTTTGTTAATTTTGTTTAGTTTATTTTTCTTTATTTTGCTGTTTTCTTTTATTCTTTTTTTCTTCACTTTTGTTCCGTTTCTCTTACTTTATTCATGTTTTTTATTATTTTGTTGATTTATTGTTCCATTTTGTTGGCTTTTATCGATCACTTTGGCTGTTTTTGTTCATTTTGTTTTGATTATTTTATTCTTTTGTTTTTTTCTATGGAACTGCTAAAGTCCGAGGAGTTAAAGGGTTAAACAAACAAAACCATTTTATATTCTTCTTTGTGTGATCTATTAATGACAACTGTCTGTTCGGAAAACATATACTTTATTTAACTAGAGGTACATACATTTCCTGAATGAAATGAAACATATCTTTGCCTCTTGTCGGATCAGTGGACTCATAGCTAGGTGTGAGGTAAAGGCAAGAAATAACTCCCATTCTCTTCATATGTTGAATTTGTCGGTGTTTAGAGACTTTGTATAGACCTGTATTCAGATGTGAAGCCTCCCACAGTCTGTGTCAGTCCTGTTAACTCTCTCAGGTCCAAACTAAGTTTTAGAAACAGGAAAAATCAGACAGATATTTGGTACAATTCTGCAACACCTGCCTTGATAGGATTAAAGCATTGGTTAAATAGGCTGCTTTAATTGAATAGCTCCGTATGTCTGTGTATGTGAGGCTAACGGAGCTCATTCATTTCATATAGAGAATTTATGTGAAGTTTTTGAGCTTTATTAGGCCCAAGCCCAGACACGCATTTCGGCGAGGGTCTATTAAAATCGCATGGTTCCGTTATTATTTTTTTTCCTTGCCTCTTTAACCCAAAATTTCACCTACTCAGCATTTAAAAAAAGTTAATTTTATTTGACCACAAATTCAAGTCCGGCGAAAAATGTCATTATTTGAAGTCACCCTAAAAAAATCTTGCATAATGACTCAGCCACGCCCTCGCAAAAGTCTAAATATATTACGCGGATACCCCAAACCTTTTTCCACACACAAACATGATAATTTGTATACACATAGCCCATGGTAAGACAAGTAAATAATTACATTATGGCCCCGCCCTAAACCCAACAGGAAGTCGGCCATATTGGATTGAAGTGTGGTCCTGTAAAATCCCACCCCTCATTCGTTCATCGTGTTCTCCTCTGGTTTACATCCAATTTACACCAAACTGGGTGAAAATCCCCTACATACATCTGGGATCAAAGGTTATCAGCTACATTTTTGATCAAATATTGGGCATGGCTGTGACAAGTTCATAACAAAGTGATCAGATTCAGACATATAGAAGTGCGTCTCACAGAATTTCAGATCGAGTGCACAGTATGATGTCCTCTCACAGTGGCCTCAGTGGTCACAAGGGGAGGCGAGGACCTATAATACCGCTCATAGTTTTATTAGTTATATTTATGTGTTGGATCTGGTGGATGTGATGGTTGTAGTGTAGTGGATGTGGGCAAGGATGGATAAATTTCACCAGTTTTTCACAATTTTAATTAAATCAGTGAATCAGAATATCAATCTAAATGAATAGCAAACCTTTCAAGACCTGGTTCCACATTTTTACACCAATATGTTTTGGTTTATTTCGGACAGTCTGGGCTAGGGCTGAACGATTTCAAGAAAAGAGTTGTAATGCGAATTCTCTGGCAGATATTGCAATTTCGATTTCAACCACGATTTTTTTCAGTGCAAATTAATTCAAACAATGAATTCAATAAAGCTAATGCAAGAATGAAAACTAAAATAAACGCATTTCCCCCCCCACTTCTGCCATAGTGACCACCTACACTGATTGGAGTGTGGAACACCTGACTTGTCTGTGCACAGCATAGAGCTTTTTGATTGGTTGGTAGCTCACACAGAACTACCACTCTGGGCCTTTCTACACCACAGGCTACCGTGTGAGAAATTTTTAAAAAAGAGAGAGAGAAATGACTGCTTTCACAATTCGATAATCGTGTTTTCTGAAATCGCGATTTTCATGGCTTTCACGATCTGAAAATCATGCTGCCTGAAAATGTGATTTTCAGTCCAAAATGATAGATCTTTCAGCTCAAGTCTGGGCTGCATTTTTTTTCTAAGTTTTTTGAGTCAGAATGAAAATGATAAAAATAAAAATGGCAAACCATAGTTCTCTGTGCCTTGTGTTGTATGCAAGCACACAGGGAATAAACAGAAGCTCCAAAAGTCCTATTCTGAAGGAAAGACATTGCCGACGTCAGAGCTTCTGTTCAACCTTAATTCAAGATTTATTTATTTTTTCTTAATTCAAGCAAAAAAACAAAAAAATCTGCCATTGGAACCAGTGAAAATGATCTTTTCCAGATTTATTGTCTAAAAATAAGCTTAAATCTCATGAAAAAGTTACTCTTTAGTTGATTATGTCTTATTTTAAGTCTGATGAGATATTTTGGTGAGAAATGAAAAAATACACTGGGGAAGATTTAAAGTTGTAGGGAAATGGCCGTTCCTACCGTCACAGTTCAGAGTTCTGCACGACAATGTCCGATTTTACACGAGTTAAGAAAGTGAATTTGATTGGTCGTTTATGAAGAGGGCGGGTTTTTGAAGCGGAACGTTCGCAAGCACGTATGGTTGCGTATGTCAACGGTTTCTTGAAAGCATCGTTGCTAATCAGTTAGCAACTTAGCTGCTCGTAGGGTCCCATTGGTTCCATACAGCGACACTAAAGTGACACTGATAAACAGTACATTTTTACACATGTTTAAGTCAAAACAATGTAAAATATGATTTTGGCTTCCCTACGTCTTTAAGGTCAGAGGTCAGTAGAATGAGACCATCCTCTGTTAACAGAGTGTTTATATGAAATGATGTATTTATGGAATATTTAACATCCATAAACCGTCTGAATGTGCAGAAAATAAAGACCAAATGTCAACACTGTACTGACTGACTGTTTTAATTTTAATAACAGGCTTTTACCTCAGGGACTTCCTCATCTTTTCACACACAGACGTTTTATTGTCAGATTTTTCTGCCAGTTGGTCCACTGCTCCTTCGTCCAGGACGTCTCTGTGGACGCTGTATTCCATTGGCCGATGCTCTGCCATGGCTCCAAACGCCTGAAATATGAGGAAAACATCAGTGCTGTTCCTCTGACTAGTACTCACAAGTACAACCTAATGGTTGTTGATATAAAACAGTTTTAATTTAGGTTTTAAAGGTTTAGGTTCTGGGATGCATGGACAAAATATATGTTTAAAATACATGTTTATCAGTTTTGCACCATAAAAATATAATTATTTGTCTTTCTTTCACTGTAAACCTGATCTGGATGCTTCGGAAAATGCTTTGTTGATTTTTTTTTTCTTTTGTTCATTTGCATATAATCAAAGAAAAAAATAAGATAAACACAACAAACAAAGATATGCAGGGGAAGATAAAAGGCCTTGATGGGATCTCCCCCTGACAGCAACATTTTTTTTGGCAAAGAATGATAATAGTGAAAGTGAAATAATAATATGATAAACTAGAAAAAAAAGCACTCGGAGAGCGCAGACTCCACCAAGGCACCTCAGTTTCCACATATTAGGATTTACAGCTAAAATAACAGTCCGACAATTATTTAGTCTCATCTTTAGATTCACTGACCATGAAAATGTTCCTGGAACAAGTGGATT
>JAPTYR010000006.1:1761628-1784987 GCA_029814505.1 Siphamia roseigaster | reverse complement strand
TTACATAAACCCCAATGACCGACTACGCCGACCGCCGTGGCACCGTGACATCACGACGCCCCGACACTATCCCGGTGTGTAGACCCACCACAAATTGCCACCAAATCTGTGGGAAACACTGTATATGTTCCTGTGTTGATATTTCTCCCACCCCTACAAATGGAAAACGACAATGATTATGATTAAGACAGAAATTTTAGTAGTTCACAGAAGCTGCAAGCAAACGTGTAGGTTTGTTAGTGTGAATGACAGGTCATGTAAGAAATGATTAATGCAGAAGAGAAGAGCGAAGCAGTGATGGGGAAAAGGTAAGATATCCTAATGGCAACAGCAGCAACAAGTGGGTGGGGCTTAACATATAGGGGCATTTCTACCTGGTTTACCACTGCTGTCATGTGGGAGGGGTCAGGGGAAGGGCTGAGACTCTGACCCACCCAAGACTCAGATAACTGGCTGTCATGAACAGCGGGGGCCGGAGCCGTGACGCTGTTGCTGCTGACGATTACAGACGCCGGTACACCCACAGAGGGGGTCGACTCATTCTCTGTTTGGTGGTGCGGCTCCTGATAGGAGTACATTTACCATTTCAAGATGGGGGGAGGAGGGGGGTTGAAGGGAAGGGGGAATAAAATAGTAAACCAAACAGATCAGACCAAAACATCACTCCGTGCATGTTATTCTTTTTTTTTTTAAGTTAACTGTCCACAATCTGATGCCCATTTTCCACTGCATGGTATCAGCTGGATTTAACTGGATTCCACACTTATGGTTAGGACCAGGTACTTTTTTGGTAACCCCTCTACTGAGATTCCAAGAAAGGTGAGATGAAAATACTGCAGACAGACAGTTGTCACTATCACTGCATCGTCAGTATGAAATGGGATTAATCATCCAAGCTAGTACTTCCTATTATGGTCAATAACCCTGACATGTGATCAAATAAGATACAGGTGTATTAGTTAAGACAAAAGTTTTGAAATGTTGGAGAGCACACTGCAGCAGTTTCATGCCATGTCACTGTGAAAACCAACGACACTGAAGGGTACCAGATACCAAAATATGTCAAGTTGACTCGAGCCAATACGATGCAGTAGAAAAGTGCAATAAGCGGTCAAGCAAAAATCTGAACACTGACCTGTTGCAGGAACATCTGGAGAGACTCTTGGCTCAGGATCATGCTGGAGCCCTGGTTGGTGAACAGTAACCTTCCTGGACTTTGCTGAGCCTGAGGGGGGACCGGCCCCACTGCTGTCACAGAGGAAGAGGTGGACACAGACATGGACGGAGAAGAGGAGGGTACTGTGGTAGCTGTGGACACAGTGGGAGCAGACTGCATGGCTAGGATAGAGGACTGCTGTACATGATGCTGCGCAGGATGAGAAGCCTGGTCTGTGGAACTTCCCAGCACAGTAACACACTCTCCTGGCTGGCCCTGGGCCATGGTCGCTGCTCCAGTGCTGCTGCTGCTGCTTGTGGTGCTGCTGCTGGGGACACCACCTGGTTGCAGGGTTGGCTGAAGGCTGACTGCGGGGCTCAGCCCCTCCACCTGACTCAGCATGGTCAGGGAGTTCTGTATGGGCATGCCCTGTATGACTGTTGGGGCATGACCTGAAACGGTGTGGGTTTGTGTCTGGTTTTGAGTCTGAGCCAAGGAGACGGGCATCTGAAAGAGGGTGGGGGCACCCATCTGACCAGGCTGGAGCTGAATGGGTCCCGAGAGGATGTGGGCAGCCCCCGGGTGGCCTTGTGATGTCAAAACTTGGCCCAAGTTGATGTTTTGATTTGTAGTTAAAATCTGGTTTGCTATGAGCTGCCCACCAGGACCCTGACTAGTTATGATGTGCCCCCCAGGGTGCTGTGTAAGGATCTGCCCACCTGCCGGTATTTGTGGCAGGAGAAACTGGTGGTTTTGACCTTGCAGAACAGTCTGAGAGGGAATTACAATGCTGCCAGATTGGTTCAACAAGTGGACACTAAGGGGCTTGCCTGATTGCTGTGGTGCTTGTTGTTTGAACAGGGTCTGTTGAAACTGAGGGCCTTGTGTTGTGGCTTGAGTACTTAGGACCACATTAGAGCCAGGCTTTCCAGTCAGGAAGGCTACATTTTGAGCTGCAGAAACTGGAAGTTGCTGCAGCCCTAGAGCCTTGTGAGCATCATTTTGCAGAGGTTGGGGTGCAGGCTGTGGCGGCTGCTGCTGTTGTTGCTGTTTGAATAGTTTTGGTTGGATGGCTCCACCCTGAGGGGGTTTAGGCTGAATGGGTGTTGGTGTGCGCTGAATGATAACGTTCTGCGTGATTTGGCCTTGAGTTTGTGTCTGGGGTCCAATTCCTGAACTTAGAGGGGTACTGCCAAAGCCCACGAGCCCAGCAGGAGCAGTCATTGTACCGCCACTGCTGCTGTTGGTGCTGCTGACACAAACTGCCGGTCCGTTTAAAGCTGGAGATCCCAAAGTGGCTTTGTTGCCTTGGATCAGAAGTCCACCTCCTGTGCCTCCAAGCCCTGCCTGAGAGCCAGCGCCCGATACCTCTGGCCCAGACTGATGCAGCTGGTAACCACCCATGGCTTTAGCCAGGATTGGCTGCCCAGACTGATTGATAGTCATGACTGTGGGCTGACCCACAACTTGAATCTGTCCAATTCCCAAATGTCCAGATTGGCTCCCATTGGGAAGAGCTTGGAGACTTGAAATGGGTTGAAGCGTCACATTTCCCAGGCCGACAGGCTGCATAAATGGCTGAACACTAATGGCCTTGTTCATGACCTGGGGCTGGAGCTGAAGGCCCTGCTGAGCTAGCACTGAACCCAGCATGTCAGCTGTGGCATTGGGGGGAGTAGCAGTGGTACTTGGGCCTGACCCAGGGAATATTGCTCCAGCACCCCCAACACCTATGCCTACACCAACAGCAGTGCCTCCAGCCCCAGACAGACTGGCATCAGGCAGTGTCTGTACCACCTGTGTAAGGCCTGGAATCCCAAAAGAGCCCAGGTCAAGCTCAGCCTCTGCCTCTTGTAAGCTTTGCTCTGTGATGTTGGCTTCAGCCAAGCTCTGCTGCAGGATGTCACAAGGCTCATGATTTGTCCCAATGCCATTGCTCCCACCTTCACCGCCTGGGGATCCACCCAGGATGTCATCGTCTTCCAAGAAGTCCAGGTCAACACTGACTCTGGGTAGGCCTGCCGGCTCATTAGCCGACAGTTGGACTGTAGGCTGGACCTCTGAAACATGGCCCTTAAAGGAGAAGAACAGAAATAAAACCAAGATGAGTGAAGTTTAAACTAAATGTAATGACAGTAGTTATTGCAAAAAAATAAGCACAAACCCCACAACAATTTGTCCCACTGCAGCAAATAAAGCCTGTAGAGTGTGTATGTGTTAGTGGAAAAGGGGGTATTTGGAGAAGCATGCTACACAGATGGATAGAAAACAGGAGGAAGAGGATTGGGGGATTTTACTCACCCCAGTGGTAGAGAAGAACGAGCTGGAGGGGTCACTCGAACCATCCAAAAGGTCGTCAGTGTCCAACTACAGACACACCCACCCAGGATAGGACAGACAGAAACCAAAGGCACCCAAACCAGCAGGCAAAAGCCACCAGGACAGAGAAACATACAGACCATCAAAAAAGGAGGAGGGCAAGGAAAAGACAAAACACAGTCCAGAGAACCAAGATTGTTAGAGGCAGTGAAAGATAAGGGATAGAGGGTCAAATTAATGGGATTATCAGAGTTGGAACTATCGGTGTTAGCATTTTTTATTTTAAGATGGGAAAGTCTTACAAAAAGGAGGGGCAAACTAAAACCATAAACAGTGCAGTCAAAAAGTAAAGACAACCATTAAGCAGAGAAAGCACCAAAAAAGTCACACAAAGCAGTGAGGGATGTGAGTTGCAAGGTGCATCCAAAGTGTAATATGTAAATAACTGGAACCCCACTAGAAATGTAATCTGCAATACAGCAATTGAGGAAAAAAACAAACATTTTGCACAACTTAAGTCAAGCAGTTGCGACTTCTTTTAGTTCCGTTCTCTCATACTCACATGGGTCTCAGATCCATGAAGAAAGTCATTGAGAGCTTCTGGGTCACTGCAGGAAAAGAAAGAGGCAATATGACTCACTACCGTACAAAGCATGACAATAGAAAATGACTGAAAAGTTTACTATATCAGCTAGCTATTCTACCACATCAGCAGTGACTTACCAAATTACATCTAGAAGGCACCTGCCGTCTTCATCATCCATGACAACTGCCCAAGACACAAAACACAATTGATTAAACACTAAAATGAGTGGGAAAAAGTAGTCATTCCATTAGAAAATGCATGTACTGATATATCAGTGATATGATACGAAACCAAGAGCATCTGCAATATTTAACATCCATCTTTAGTACTATAGATTGCATTTAACTCTTGACAATTGTTTTAATCCAAAAATGTATTTCCATTGTATTCTTACTTTGAAATAACTGGTTCTTCGCAATACATAACATTTCCATCATCAAAAAAAGTAAGATTAACACTTGAAATTTTTATTTTTTAAAAAATAGATTTTATAATATAAACACTTAGCTGATTTCTAAAAACCAAAACTTGATTTGGCATTAAGGAAAATCATCCCAAGTGCAGCCATATTTAAATGCCGAAAAGCCAAATGACATTTCAGTACTAATTTATCTGGAATTTGTCAGAAATTATCTGACATCATCTAAATATTTAGACCGACAGAGAATACTGTTATGAATATTATTACAATCTAGTTTTATACTACAACTTTTATTACATTTCAGCAATGCACTGATTATAATAAATTGCACATTTTACGGATAACTATTCACCTTCAACCTATCTTTCAAGACATTTCACTATTGATCAAAAGCAGTCTAGATTCTGAATTGCTCTTTCGTTGTGCAGGGCACATAATTGGCTTCATACCAATAATAGTATTAAAAATATTTTATGTATTTTCAAATTTACTTGGCTCAAAGACCATGTTGTGAAGGCAGTAGTTGTCTTGGCAAGCACAAGTTTCACGTTTAAATTACAGCTATACTACGTTTACGTTTTGACTCATGCTTAAAAACATTGTACATAGGCCTGACTTGTGATAAACACAAATGTATGTGGGTCTGGTCAGATAAAAACAAACACAGATGTCATAATACACGGTTGTTGTGTGTCAGTAACCTGGACATTTAGTCTTCAAGAAGAAAAACTACGAAATACATGCATAGTAACACATAACCTTAGCTTCAGAAACAGATGTACCATACCACATTTAAAAAAAAAATCGACCACTAAGAAGGACACCCACAGCTGTTATGCACTCATCTGGGGATCAAGCATCAGATGAGTTTTGATTTTCGGAAGGTAATAGACAACAAACTGAAAACGCGCGGTTTTCACGCAGCCTCCAAAGATTCCGAGTGCGGGTTGTCGCTGTTGGATCACAAATCACAACAACTACGTACGGCTACGCTTCCAGTAAAACAAAACCAAACCACCAAAATGTCCTGGCAGACCTTTAACGGATGATCTGAGGGGACCGTAGGGCCGGTTGCCGCTCTAAAACGCAGCGGATCGTAGCCATTACTCGGTCAGAGTAGAGTAGGTGCGCAGGATATGAATGGAGACACTGCAAGCGGCTTGCTAAATGCTAGCTTGTGTTTTCAAAGAGATTTGCATGCATATTTTGTACGTTTATTACAACCCTTTGTATTTAACAACTTAACGAATGACTAAGGACTCAAAATGAATAAATCGTGTGGTTTCAACAATCCGTTTATCATGTATTTGAAGCATTTTGATGCATCTGGATTGAATTTCGTTAGCCTTGCTAACTAGCCTGCTTAGCCAACCAGCTATCAACAATATTCAGACGTCCAGCTAGCTTCAGCCTTTGACATTCAAAACAAACCACCGAGGGACACAATTTTAACGCTCATATTGAACATCGGCGCCTCAGTTCAACCAAGACAGCACAGTATTGTTTGCGTAGATATACAAACGCAATTACGTAGCGAGCTATCTATCTCTCCTTGCAAGCAAAATATGAGTTAATGTTGGAATACTCTTGGATGAGGGGGGTATGCTTGGGAATTCGGTGGAAAATGCCTATGTTTGCCGGGCCGTGCAGCAGCGTAACGTTTGGATGTCGGTAGCTGTGCAGTTTGCGGCTCCTCTGCAGATCGCGGATATTGCAGCTTTGTTACAGTTATTCGGATTAATACAGAAATTGCTACATTGTAACAAACTCACCCGAGACGATAGAGGTGCAGGCAGCGCGGGGTCTCCAGGACAGCCTCGCACGGGCTGCTGTACAGGACCCAACTACAGGCAGGAAACAGGAGGCTTCCGCTCTGCCTGATGGAAATCTGCACCACCTCATCACCCTGCACTTTCCTGAAAGTTTGGGATGTGGATGTAGTACTCTTTGTTCCTCAGCGTTTCCCTCTAATGTTTAAATCTGGAGCTATTTGTTATTGAAAGGTCACAGTTTTAATCCGCTTTATGAGGAACTGCGTAGTGTTGTTTTATTGTTTTTGTCATGATTAATCGTCGTCATCATCATGATATCATCAATATCAAACTGAAATAATGCCCCACATTTAGATGTTTAATGGAATACATGAGTTCAAGTAGTTAAAGCAGACTGAATATTATGGGCTCTGTGCACAGCCCGACTACTTTCTGAACGTCAGGTGGTTCCTTTCTTTTCTGTCTTTCATTATTGATTAATCCAGGTGTGTCTGCTACTTCTTTTTACAACGGCTGATTAATTAGACACGCCTGGATTAATCAGTGTGTCCATCAATGACAGAGTGGAAATAAAGGAGCTGTGTGAAGTTTAGGAAGTAGTGGGGTTGTACATAGATGATCAGGAGACTGTTTCTGCTCCTTGGTTTCATTAAATGTTTTCTTTCATTTTGTGGATTTTAATGGCTTGTTTTTTGCTGTTCTCCCCCAGTTGGTTAGTTATTTTTTGATATATTTTATTATTTTGTTGCTAATTTATTTTTCATTTTGAGGCTGCAGTGTTCATTCTGTCCGTTTTGGCTGTTTGTTACTTGTAAGATTGTGTACATTACATTGATTATGTTGTGGATTCAGAACTTATGTTGTTTTGTTAAATGTATATTTTTTATTTGTGTGTTCCTTGTGGGCTATTTATTGCTCATTTGGTTGATTTAGAGATTTATTTAGTTTTTAGGTTTTGTTTATCATTTTGTTCTCTATATGTATTTTGTTAATTGTTCACTTGCTCCCAATTATCAATCAAAATAAAGTAACTGTTCATTCTTACTTGTTCATTTTATTTTCAGCAGCAGGATGGAACAAAACAAAGTATATGGAATAGATATGAGGAGATTGATAAGTGTCCCATTATTGTCTTAAATGTTGGAGAACCACTGAACGACAATTTCAGAAGTTATTTTGAGGTAGAGATTTAAAGTAGATAGTTTTTTGTTTCATAAGTCTTGTTTCTCTTTCACTCCAAGATTTGTAAACTAGAAATTTAAAAAGTTGGGGTATTTTCTTTCTTCATAATTGCTGCAAATAAAGATAATCATTGCGAATAATACATCTTGCAAGCTGTGGATATTAGCGGAATTTGATGCCTGAACTGGTTCATAAATGGTATAAGTTTTCATTCAATTTCTTATGTGACACCTTTTCAGTGTCAGTCTTCATGTAGAAAAACACTTCTGATGAGTAGATTAATCAGTAATTATGTTTTCCAGCTCAATAATAATGTTATATTGGCCTTTAAAATGTCACTCAACCAGTCTGTAGCGGTGACAACATGAGGCAATAACACAATTGCAATACAAATGATACAGGGCCTTAAAAAGTACCCTAATAGAGCCACCTGCCACTGTTTTTATTGGGTGCAACACAAAACAGCAGTGTCAACTTTTTTGAATAAGATTTCATTTTGAAATACAATTTTTTTTAATCAACAGATCAGCAAAATCACGAGGTTGGTGGTAAAACCCTGAGTGCCCCACTGCCTTTCATTTTGTACCACAAATGTGTTTACATGCAG
Source organism: Siphamia roseigaster (assembly GCA_029814505.1). Taxonomy (NCBI): domain Eukaryota; kingdom Metazoa; phylum Chordata; class Actinopteri; order Kurtiformes; family Apogonidae; genus Siphamia; species Siphamia roseigaster. Next base: position 1,776,944 of record JAPTYR010000006.1, on the reverse strand, counting down.
TTTTGTAATGTGATTATTCTCCACTTTAACTGTAATTTGATCCGAGCCAACTATGTGAAATGGATTCATGTTTGCACAAATGCAGAACATGCTGCAGTTGTATACTGTATAATGGTATAATTTACGTTTCTTTGTTTCAATAGCTTGCTTTTTTCATCTATATTATCTCATAAGCTACTACATAGATATAACAACAAATATCAAGAGTATTTACCAACATTTAAGCTGCAACAAATGTAATAAACATCTTGTTCAACTATTACACCAGCTGGGCGCTATATAATATTACGGGGAACTAAATTTTAACATCTGTTATATTGTTGTGAAATGAATGAACACTTACTGAGGAATTGGCTTGAACGTTGGCATATCAACGCCATCAATTTATCATGAGATGCCTTCATGACTGTCAGAAAATCCGATCTCTTTATGTTGTTGATGAGGTGCAAATACAATGTGGTGGCCGTAAAATTCAAACTGATTATTAAATGCCTGCATCATTGTAATTTTAGGTTAGGAATAATTAGAATGTTGCTCGATGTATCATCGTAAAGTGATTAATTACCAATTAATCGCCCAATATACACCAATGATGTGTCAGATAGCTAGTGAGGAGCAAGTAATCTTAAAATAATTTTTAATTTGATTCTAAATCCAATAAATATGTAGGAATGCAGGGAAAGACGTGTCTCTGTGTTGTTTTATGGTTGGTTGTTTTAAACACAGCACCAGTGGGTCTTTCAAGGATGAGTTTTATAATTTACGAGTATACCTGAACGCCGCGGCAGTGTTTCCGCCGTGGGTCCTGTGTCACATGACGCAGGTTATGGGCTACTTTGCGGCTGCTGATGTGACACGGCAAACCACTGCTGCTAGCTACAGTTAGCAGGTTTGTTGACTTTAGCCTGGCTCATTTTTTTCCTCCAGAATCGCACCGGTGATCCGAAAATGGACAACAGCGGGAAAGAAAAGGAAGCGACGGCTTTAATGGCTGAGGCCGAAAAGAAAATGAAGTCATCGCAGTCGTTTTTCGGAGCGTTATTTGGGTGAGTGTTTATCTTAGCTTGTCTTTAGCTACTTTTGGGCCAACTAAGCGGAAGATGGTTAGCTGTCCACTAAACAACATCCTCTAAAAGACCAAAACAATGTATTAACAACTCTAATAAAGTCAACTTTCCGGTAAGGTATGATGGTTATGTTAAGGGCTAAAACCGCAGGTTAATGTCATTCCTTCTGGGTCCGATCTGCACATTTTGTAAGAATAAATAAAACATTGCCGTCTGCGGCCGTGAACGCACCACATGTACATAGTGTCCGTTGCTGCACCGTGTGTTTATTTGATGAGGACTTCATTCGGTAGGTGTTTGGGCAGTTTTCTGTGCCATGTTATTTATGGAATCGAGAGAAATCAATATAAATGTAGTATAGCTTGATTTTTGACCGCGTTTAGTGTATAGGCTATAGCGCCATCTACTGGGAAAATGCTACCAGATGGTGGAAGATCACCTTTTTTGTGCACATCACATATTAATCATTTAAATGTATTGACAAAAGCACAACATAAGTAACGGCTGGATGATTTAGTAAAAGTCATGTTACGCTCTTCAGTGCACAGGATGAGTAAATTGTACTGAATTTAGCAGAATGAGCCTTAATTCACACACATGGCTGAGAAACACCAACTTGAATCACTCAAATGGGTCTTTCCTCGTGATATCAACAAGAGTTTTACACAAAGTCATGATAACTGTGTATAAAAGTGCTATGAGCTAACTCAAAGATACAAGTTTGTATATACAGTACTTTATAAAAGTCTCAGGCCAGCATCAAGTTTATTGTAACATTTTCAGCCAAGAAATATGCAAATAGAATGAAAAACTTATCTCAGTCATTTAATCACATTAAAGTGTTGGGTTTAAGTGTGAGCTATATATGTATTTGACCTCTTGTGTATCTAATAAAAGATTTACATTTGGTTTACACATGTCATAGGCGTTCTTATTGTAGCTGCTTTTTGTCCTTTTAATAGAAGGCACAGTAAATATTAACTTTTATCAATTAAACCTATTCACTTCAGGTTCTTTTCATGTGTTTTTGTGGACATCATTTCTGCATTTTCTTGTATCTGATGAAAGAGACTGAGAAATAAACATGTAAGCCCATTGGGGAAAAAAACAACAGGCTTGTGGATTTCTACACAGCATGTGATTAGCTGGGTGATATGGATGTGATCTAATCGTCAAGAAAGACAGAGTAAAATCAATGTAGAGAGCATTAAAAAAAATTAAATGAGTTTTCCCTTGAATGAATGATTGAAAATGATCCCCAGTTGATTTCATAAAATTTAGATGTATTTTTAAGCTTTTTTGCATTATTGTCTAAATTTAATATCTGGATGGTGATTAGTACTGTCCAAAAACCATTGTAATTTCTATGCATAATTTTTTTGTTTGTTCAGTTTTTTACATAACCACAGGCGTTTTTTTGCAGAAGAACCTTCACATGTGGAACTAAGTCTTCACACACTTGCAAAAAGTTAGATTCTAATCAGTAGATTAGTCTGAAAACCAAAGGCAAGCGCTCTTAATATTTTGCAGTATCTGTTATTTGTTACAAAATGTTCCACTGCTGCAGTGTTGCACAACAATTTGAATAGAGAGAGTTTAGACTATATTCATTATTTCCTACTTTACTCCTTTGTCTGATATCCTCATTATTTACTATCAACATAAGTATCATGACAAGTATCCTGTTGCCCATACAATGATTAAAATGTAAATCTTTTTGATTAATTACATTGTTGATTAACTCGTGTAGTATTTTCCATTTTAATTGAGTACGTAGGTTTTCGGTCTATAAAATGTTTTAGATGTTCCTTAAATGTTTTGTTTATTTTACAACCCATTGTTATTCTGTTCATTATCAAAGGTAGGAAATGTATATTATAAAAGTGGCCTCTGTTTGCATGTGTGAGTGTTTGGGAATTCACACAGAATCTGGAAAGACCTGACTGTTTCGGTTTGTCATACTTTTTTTTGGTCAAGGAAGTTGATCGGACCAACATTTTAGGAGATATTCCTAAGTTTGGAATACAGCAGCCTTACAGTTGCATTGCTTTGGTCAGAAAACTTTGACAGTGACTACTGTGCAAATAAACGGCAACGATACAGCAGGCAAAAATACACAACCACATAGATACTACCACATCTAGAACCTATAGATCCCCCACAGGTCAGCACACTAGTAAAGTATATGTTACTAGACCTCATTTCTGGACAGTAATTGACATGTAACCTAACTAGTTACATTCTTTTTAAACAGACAGATGCAGTGTTTGTTTACCTGCTTGACTGACAAGGAGGTAAACAAACACTGCACCAGTCTGTTTAAAAAGAATTTAACTATTTAGTTTATTTTTGGAAGACAATATGAACCTTTACAAGCGTAATTGACATATGTTAAGACTCAAGACTTCACAATGATTTGTCCTAATACTTAGAAAGAAAATACAGTTGGATTTTGTTTTCATTATTCATTTCTTTATTTTTGACAGTTGTATACGAGTTAGATTAAACTAAAATTTTGCAGATTTCTGAAGTTGTTTTTGTTGTTTTTGTTTTTTTCAAACTCATTTGGATGAATAAGTAAATAACAAAGGCCTCCTTATTTAATCGCCTCACATCTTTTCTTCCACAGTGGTGGCTCCAAAATGGAAGAGGCATGCGACATGTATGTGAGGGCTGCCAACATGTATAAGATGGCCAAAAACTGGTGTGGTAAGAGGGGTTTTTTGTGTTTTCACAGAGGTTAAAATTTTTTTAAACCGTGTTTTGAAGTTGTAAAGTCTTTTACTGTTTGGTCTTACCAGCTGCAGGAAACGCGTTCTCCCAAGCTGCCCGCCTTCACCTGCAGATGCAGAGCAAACACGACGCAGCGACTAACTTCATAGATGCTGGAAACGCCTTCAAAAAAGCAGATCCACAAGGTAATGATTACTCATTATGGATGTTCACTGGAGCTCATTTGGAAGGCCTGCTTTACAAGCTGCACTCTGAGCTCCTGTGTATCCTGCTCATAAGGCCAGTGTTGTTTAAACTTTAAGCAGCATCTTCCACGCTTCCTTACAGAGGAATACTGGAAAAGCAGAAAATGAAGAATTAAGCCCCGGGTTGTTCTTTGATTAATAAAAGCAACGCTGATGATTTGGGACAGATTCTTTAAATTTTCATGCTTTCTTCTTATGAAATGCTCCTAAATCCCACTTATTATTCCAAGTTTGAGTTTTTCATCAGGGCGATTCCGACAGTGTTCAGTTTATTGGAAACTCTAGAACTACTTGAATATTTATGTTGTTAAAGTGAGCTTTATTGTCAGTTTTGTCATATGTACAGCACAAATGGAAGATTGGAAATGTAAAAATATTTAAGCCCCCACGGTACAACAATGAACACTTAAAATGAAAAAAAATCGAATAACTATAAACATTGAATACAACTATAAAAATCAGGGGGTTGAGGAGTCAATAAATGAACAGTAAAGGAGCAATAGTAAAGTTACAGATGAATTATTGAGTTATTTGACTGTTTTTAACTCAAACATGGCTGTAGTCAGAGGTGGGTGGAGCTGATATTAATGAAGGCATTTATATTTTAGGAGCAACTCAAATACAGAGAAAACAAATGGTGCCAGGTACAACAAACCCCACCCCTCACATGTATTTCACCCATTTAAAGTAAATGGGAAGATTTGACAAAATTAAAATATTTGAATTTTGATCTGCCTTTCCCAAACTATAATGACATGAAATGTACTTTAATTAATTCCACTGTAGTGCTTTATTCTGCAGGGATTGCTGTTATTTATTTATTCATGTCATGGGGACTGCGGATGAAAATTAGCACTGGTGCTAACGCTGGCATATTTACATGTTTATACTGAAATGAAATGTATAAATGTGTTCATTAATGTGCATTGTCCCACTTAAATAAAGATATAAATAAAATAAAAACATCTATTCTGGGTCACTGGCAATCTATAAACCCATTTTGGTATGAATTGAACCAATAGTTTTGCTGCTAAAGCATAAACAAAGAGACAAACCAAACCAAAAAAGATGCCCCTTGCCTCCCCTTCAGGGGACGGGGTAACTAGGCACCAAAACATTATTTACTTGAGGAAAGAAGTATGAACATTACTGGGGCTGGTGTAAAAACTTTCTAGCTAGAATTTTACCACTAGGTGTCACTCCTTTCATTGCAAAGAGAAATCCGACTGGGTGACGGTGTAATAACACCAGTCCAGGTAGTGCTGGAACCTTTTATTGACAATCATCAATAAAACACAAAGAAAAGGAGCTTTAGTAAAGTCTGGAACAGTCCACAAATGGAATGGGTAAGCAATGCTTTGATCAGCCTCGCAATAAGGTTTTGTACTGAAATGTTGCTTTTTTTTTTAAATGTTTTCAGCTTTACTTCGCGCATCAAGTCCAACACACAATAATATTGTCACCTCATCACCCAAAAAACATACTGTCTGGAGTAAATAAACAGCATGAGCATGCTTTCCTTCAATGTTAGTGCCTTCAGCTCAGGAGCCGTTAGTCTGTTTATAACAATATAACAACCTGTGTAAGAATATGTTTTTCTGTTATTACAGGATGCTGATGCAGAACAGGTTTTTGACAGAGTAATGAATGTCTGTTCAGATGGTTTGAATAAGTAAAATGGATTTATCAAGTGCTTTTCAGATAAAAATCACAAAGTGGGCACAATAAAACAACATGAGAATATTTCATAAAATAAATAAAAAGGATAAATCCATCAACCAAAAGCTTTCCTAAATGAAAATGTCTTGAACTGGATTATGTTCCAACATGGGACTGAACCTGCAAGATGGGAATTAACCCCAGAGAATAACTTGGGTCAGTTTGTAGAAAATTACCAACTGTAAGATGCTCCACTGTATGTTTTAATACAATCCAAATCTCGCATTAAACTAAATGTTATTCTCCTTGTCATTATCATCATTATAAATTATTCAACTGTCATGGATGAACATGGCTGTGTTCCCCATAAGGCCTTCATTCTTCTGAACAAAGTCCAGCTTCAGTAAGACTTGAAATTGGACTTTTGAGTTCCCATAGTAAACAGTGGCTCAGTAAATGAACATTTTCTGTATGGTAAGCATTCAGTGAAGTTTTTATATGGCGTAACTCTGCTGACGTACATTTACAAATCCTACAGAAATCAAGATGGGCTAACACTAGGTGTGTTTCCGCAAAGTGGGTTATCCACAAAGATAGAAATGGAAGAATTGGAAACAACATTATCAGTTCTGCTAAAAAAACATCAGCTGTCCTGAAGTGGTTTCGATATTTCTCAAATAAGTTTTACAACATACTAGGGAATGGAAATATCTTTTGGAATAAATTCTTAAATTGAACTTGAGTCACTGATGAGCTGACTAATCCTTGGTGTCTTTTTTCTCTAAATGTAAAGGTTTTTTTTAAATTGAATTTTTATACATTAATCATAATTGTACAATTGAGTGTACATAAAATATAACAACATAGGTATGTACCCCTACTCTAACAGTCCCAACCCTAATGTACCTTATACTCAAAAATAGACAGACCAAATAAAAACAAAACTAACACAAAATTATAGAAACATACACATCCAAAATGAAGACATAAAATTAATACATTTAAAAATGCATGTCTATTTATCTTTTGGTTACAATTTAAAAATAGTATCTATCTTTTTAATATGATAAGACAGGCTGCTATATTTCATAAAATGTGGCTGCATTACCTCTTGTGGTAGATCTTATTTTCTCTAATGTCTAATAGTTGATAAGGTCTTTCATCCAAAGTTTGAAAGTTGGTAGATTTCAGTCTTTCCATTTATGTTGACTGAGCTGCTGAGCTATTAAAGGTGTAATGACAAAAATGTCCTTAAAATTCTTCTTAAGGTGTGTATTCTGTGGACCTACTCCAAATATCACAGGGACTACATGACATTCTAATGGGGTTTCAAAGACCTGAAAAGAAATTAAATATTGGTGTCCACAAATGGCTTCTTTCTGAATGTTTCTGTAAAGAATTAAAACATGACTTCATTAATGTGACTTCGCTTCTATAAATATCTTGTGACTAATTTCTACTGTCTGTTTCAACAGAGGCAATTAACTGTCTAAACCGAGCTATTGAGATATACACTGACATGGTGAGTCTTTAAACTGCTCGTTAGTATGAAGTTATTGCAGTTGATGAAGCCTCTCGTATGTTGAAGTGCCTTCAGTAACATGTTATGATCCTCTCATGTGGTTTCTTTGACAGGGACGTTTCACCATCGCAGCCAAACATCACATCACCATCGCTGAGATATACGAGACTGAACTGGTGGACATTGATAAGGTCAGATCACATATTCCTTCCCACCGATGGGGAGGAAAGGATTAATAAGTATTATTATATCCTCGAAACGCAGAGCGTCGGGGATGTAATGGTTTTGCGTGAACCGCCACATAATGTATTTCGTGTTAATGTGATAACTTTTGAATGGGTTGACTGATTTGCCCCAAATTTAGTGTGCTAGTGGTCTAGGACTGGTACATGAACTGATCAGATTTTGGAGGCCAAGACTTTCAAGATGGAACTTTTGTTTGGCCCATTACTTTTGAACGGGTAGACGGAAGTGGTGGTGACTGGAAGCATTGCGTTTCGGGGATATACCTCTGGCAGTTGGAGGCGACTGCATAGTTGGCTAATTTTTAGTTTGGCTTGTTTTAGAGCTGCATGATGATGGATTTTTTTAAATTTTTTTTTTTTAAATTTTATCCTGCAAAAAACTGGTCAGGAGGATATAATAACTGTGTGGTGCCGACATAAATGGTCGAACAAATTAGTTGTATCCTCTCGTGGCCACAGGTGGAAGGCACTGTCAACACAGAAGACATGTTTCAGTATCATCCTTTATGTAGTTGAAATAATTCCAGATAACTGATGCTGTTTTTTCTTTTTGGCACAAAGTCTTTATTTTTGGTGATTTCAAAAAATGTATTTATTATTTTTCCCTCTAGTTCGTTGCTTATTTTTCAATGTTGTTCACAGCGACTCACTCCATGTACAGGGGCGTGGTCTGCTTTGGCAAACTAAGTAAGAACAATTGTGATTGGTGGGTCACTGTGTGCAGTGTGTGTCAGGAAACCAGGTTAAAATTAGATGAGAACATGTCGTGTCCATTTGCCTCCAACATTACAAGACTTGCAATGCGACTATTGTGCACACATATATTGCGATTACGATGCTCAAATGATATTTTGTGCAGCTCTTCCATTTGTTTATTAACACCTTAGCAGCAAAACTATTGTTTCACTTTATATTAGATTGGATTTATAGATTGCTCGTGACCCAGAATAGATATCATTAGTTTGGGAAAAGTAGGTCAAAGTTAAAAAAAAAAAAAAGTAGGGATTTTTAAGTTATTATTTTTTACTCTCCCATTCACTTATAAAGAGGCAAAATTTCAAATGTCTATTAAAACAGAAATTTAGTGTTAATTTACTTCAAACTTGGCACATATATAGAAGGAATTGATATGCTGACATCAGTACATGCATCGACATGACATCAGTAGGTTCAATGCAAAATACCTACAATATGTATGAGGGGTGGGGGTTTTGAGGCTGGAACCACTTATGTAATATATTAACTCGAGCAGAATCTTCCTTTTACTTTTTGTATAGTATTTTCATGTTTAGTGTCTGATATAGTTTACATTGACATCAACGGTGTAAAATATTTTTCAACTGTTGTCCCACTGAAGGCAAAAATACATCAGAATGTGAATGACAGCACTGTAGAGAACTGGATATACGTCATAAAAACACTTAAAATCATTGTGTCTCTTCCTTGCAGGCTGTTGCTCATTATGAACAAGCAGCAGATTATTACAAAGGTGAAGAATCTACCAGGTGACTATTTAAAAAAAATATATATAATAATGTTTTTTAATTTAATTTACTTTGTTCAGTTTTATATTCTGTTCTGCTGTATTTTTTTGGATATATAGCTTTTTCATCAAGCCTTGTTTGTGTATATAGGAATAGTTTCTGCAGTTGGTGTTCTGTAATTTCTGTAAATATGCACATCCTGAAAAGCCTCTTTATTTTCTCGTACAGTTCAGCCAACAAGTGCCTTCTGAAAGTTGCGACCTATGCAGCTCAGCTGGAGCAGTATCCAAAAGCTATTGAGATCTATGAACAGGTGAGATGATCTGCCTAGTTCCCACATGCTGTAACTTTTTTTTGGGATTAGATCAGTGGACAGCTCTAATGCCAGTTCTGGACACATTGAGATGTGATAAGTCAGACCACATTCAGAGGTGGTCTGGGCCACGAACAGCTGAACACATAAAGACTCAAACAGTCACTGTTGAACAAAACCATCTACTGATTTAAACTGTGTAATACTTGTTGATCCATTTATCCTATCAATACATGGATATCATTTATGTAAAGTACAGTTTTTCATCTTTTCATTGTCATCAGATATGACCCATTTGGACATTCAAAGGCTCCATAGTTACCATGGAAACACGGTCATCTTTTACAACATTGATTCACCAGTAACAACCCATAGACTTGGATCAGTGGCTGTAGATGGACACACTTATTTTATGTTCAGTTAATGATATATTTTACTGAAAAATTCACTTTTTTCCATTTTTCTCTTTCAAAACAATAAAATAATTAAAAAAAAAACATAGACTTTCTTCCCTTCTCACTTTTTTTTCTTTTTTGCTCATATAGTTTCTGAACATCAATAGTAGATATTTAGCTGTGGTTGAAAATTATTTACAGTCAGAGGATAAAAATAAGTTAGACCTTGAGAGGTATAACATTTAAAAATCAGTCATGAATAGAAATAAACACAACAAAATCAATATTGAAAGAAATTTAAAAACCACCTGAAGCATCTTGGAAGAAAAGACAACAGTTTTTATATCATTCCATTCAGACCCGCTTTTGGGGAAGCCAAGAAACATAAAAAATATATATATTTTCATGAACGCAAAAGTAAGTGCATGTCTATGAGGCGCCATAGAGCTTCACTTTTTATGGAACAAAGTGTTTTTCCTACCTGGCAGACCTATTAAAAAAAACGAACCAAAAAAAACTTACATCAAAATAAATGGCTGACATTTTGTTTAGCTTTTACACATGAAAAATGGAGTTCTTTCAGACTGCAAACATTTTCTGCACACGTTCCTCCCCCTTTGCTGCCAACGTTCAAGTGATTCAAAATATATAGACTGTATTTTCTCTATTACAACTCAGTACCAAATACAAACATACAGGTATGGGTGTCCACGTAGGTCCACAAAACATCAATAACAAGTACTGCCGGTAGTTCAACAAAATGATGTGTATGGGCGTGTGTGTGTGTGTGTGTGTGTGTGCGTGTATTAAATAAAATAAGCTTAAAACAAAACAATGGCAAAGCATACCTGATAGTCGCTGTAGCACAACAGTGTTCTATAGTTTAAGCTGATTACATTACATATAACTGAGTCAGTTTTAAGCCTTATGATTATAATCATCATAGATAGCCTGTAGGTCCAGTATTCTGCAACAAGCATTACAGCACCAAACGGTTAATCATTTGGCAAAAAATTCAAGCTTTAAGTGAAAGTCAAATGCTTTTTGTTTAATAATAAAGTGTTACTGTGATGCCGTGATTTGTATAAAGCTAGCAATAATGTTTCCCCTTGTACATTTTTTTTTTTTAAATATTTTTTTCCTGCTTAAAAAGAAACCCTCACACTGTCTTTGTATTCAGTAGTTTTTTTGTCTCCTGCTAAATCTTGGTGTGCGGTCTGTTTGGCACAATATCACAGCCCTCTTAAATTAATCATAAATATGGCTGAGATACGTTAGAGTCACAAAACAGATTTTTTGGTTCCAAGATTTGTGCAGGGAAAGAAAAAATTAGAAGAGAATATTATAACATTATTTAGCGCATCTACACAAGTTCTACAGAGCAAGATTAAACTCTTCCTGTCAGCGATAATGCTGTTCTTCTATGTACTTCTACAAGCACCAAGCAATATACTTTCAGACGGAGCAGATGAACGTTACTACGCCTCTGCTTGAAGACAAAAAATGAACAAATAAAAATTATAGCATTTGATAAGACCATAATAACCTCTCTTCATAAATTAAATAATTAACATTTTCTTTTTTTTTTTTTTTTCATTTTTAGATGATTGGCCTACCCCAACTCAAAAACTACATCAGCCCCCTACCCAATTCTCCAGGAAAAAAACAAAAAAAAACAAAACATCACCAAAAACCTGATTCATCATATAATTTTTCGTTAGATTCTCTCTTGTGGGCGCTGGGCCCAGAGTTGGACACATTTAAACAATAATATCTGTACATCTTGGAGTTCAACATCTACCAAAGCTTTTTAAATCCATCTCTTTGTCATATACTTGCACAATTAAGTAACCTCAAGGTTTGATAGCACTTTGGAGTTGATTGTTTACCAGCTAGTTTTTGTATACATATATATTAAACATCAACTTTTTTTTCTCGTTTGTTTATCAAGCTTGCTAATATTCTAGTCCTCCTCCAGGGCAGCACCAGTGTTGCCCTCACCCCAATTTGATTGGTCGTTGTCAGTAGGTTCCTCCCCCTCGAGGTCTTCACCCTCCTCCCCTTCGAAGTCCTCATCACGGGGGAACTCCATGCCCTCCATGGCCTCCAGGCCTTCCTGAGTAGCCTGGTGCGAGTCGGCGCAGTCTGCGCACACGCCATAGCGTCGTGAGCCATGGCGGATGCCAACGCTGGCTGCGAGCATGAAGATCTTCTTGCACACCATGCACTTGTACTTTTTGTCCTTCTTGTGCACCTGTAAAAAGGACAGAAGGAAAAGGGGAAGAAGGGTCAGATAAACCACAGGTTGCCATTTAGACACAGCTTTATGCACAAAATGGAAAAAGTATCCGTTGATTTAAGAAACCATCAATTATCTTTCATAGCATTAAAGCACATGAATAGAGATTACTTCATGAAAATGAAAAGAGCAACCGCTTCATATTCTCTCTTTCAGACTTCAGATATTTACAAAACAGTCCATTTACTTCATTGTTTTTTTATGGATTGTAAAAATACACACACACACACACACACACACACACACACACATCTTTTCTTTTTACATTTTAAATTTTTTCTTTAAAAAAAAAAATGCTTTCTTTTAGGTCAAATACTAACAAAAAGCCATCTCCACTCCAAAACCCTGGGGAAACCTTAAGGTGCCTTACATTTTAACATTTCTCTTTTATGTCTCTTATTTTGTAAAGGTCATTACAGCTCAAAGTCAGGGATGTAAACTTTCAGTTATAGTCCATCTGCATCAACACAAAGGGAGAAACCCACCCTGGAATTCATGTTGTTTTATTGCTCCAAAAGGAATATTAAGTAATTTATTTCACTGAGATGGTTTACTTTAAATATGTGGCTGAAAGTAACAAAATTATATAAAAGACTTTGTGATCCTTCTTCATCTAATATTCTTATGTTAGTCTAGTCACATCATCATAAATGTATTTTAGTGTAAAAACTTAACCACGAGATTTGAAACTGACATCGCTAATCAATTAAATTCCTGTGACATGATTTGCCTTAATTTTTTTGTCTTTTCCAAATTTCTATGACCATGGAAACCTTGTATGTTAAAAAACACCATCACAGGCACTTGTATAACTTGTTTCTCATATTTTGCAGACTTCTTGATTGCTCCCTCTCGGTAGGTCATTATAATAGTAGTTTTGGTCCAAACATCCCGAAGAAACTTTCTTTTTTGTTCTAAATTTTTGCAATATATTTCTTAGTAGCACTTGGATAACTCCACTCATTACAATACTAGGTCAGGCACTGACTCCAATAACATAATTTCATCAGCAGTAGGCAGTGAGGGTCAAGGCCTTCTCTGCTGATCTGCTACTACACTATCAGAAACACAGACTTAGATTTACACCTAAATTCTAATATTTGTTCCATGAAATTGTATCCATTTATTCCCAATAGACTATTCTATTAATTTCTTAATTTTTCTCTTGGCTGTACTGCTTCAAGGACATGTATGTGGGTGTAAGATATTTTGTCCAATCAGATTGCAGTCTCTATATGTTGTCAGTGTTAATCTAATCTTCTCAGTATTTCTGGCCAATCCAACTTAAACAGCAACAGGACTGTTTCTTTAACCAATCAGATTTCAAGTTGGCCACCCAGGGCCAGCTGACCCAGAATGTCATCACCATTTTCTTCCTATGATTAAATAATTGCAAAACTATCATTTGGTATAGCATTGGCAAAATTATTTTTGATCCATGGCAGTGAAGCTCATTTGAACTTAAGTGAACAATTAACACATTTGAGGCAAAAATATTTTTTTACTTTATGCCCACAGTGGCTAACAGAGGAGAGGAAAATTATTTGGTCTTGGACTTAAAGTTCAAAATATGCTTTCAAGACAGATAATTTTTCCCTTCAAAACTACACCTAGTGAATGGAAATGACACCATACGAACTATGAAGATTTGTAAAATCATCAATATAAACCAAATTTGAGCTCAATGAGCCTATTATTGCTTGATTTATGTAAAACAAAACATCATATTTTTATAAAAAGCACCCCCATTTGGATAATTTATGATACTCAGAGAAGCGAAAATCGATTGGGTTCCTCCTCTCGGGGTCCCAAAACCCTAAATCCCCCCTTCAAGGTCACTCAATGCAAATCCAAGGTCACCACCGAATGAGGAACCGGCAATGGTATCCGAGACAGTATCTGCAACGGTTAGGGCTCCAGAGGCCCATAAAATTTGGCCCGTTGTTTTTTTTGGCCAAAAAAAACCAGAACGTGCGGGCCGACTGCGGAGAAATCCTTAACTGCAAAATCTCATGCGCACCCTGGGCACGCCACCCGAGTCTCGCGGAGACCGCCCGAACGGCGGCGAAGAAAAAGGCCGGACAACACGAGGTTACATACATACATAGATAGATAGATAGATAGATCGATCTCTGGACTACTATTATATAGATTCACTTGAAGGATACCCACCAGCGGCGTACAGGGTAAAACAATTATATCTCTGAAACTCAATTTCAGGGTTAAAATAATGAGGGTCTCTAGTGAGATGGCTCTGATTATTTTTATTTAAATAAATTATGTTTTTGTCATGTTATTAGATAAATATTAATTGTGAACTGCTCCAGATGATGTACATGGTACAGCTGTGGTTGTAGTCTGGAGTCGTCTTAACTGGGTGTCTTGCTTTAATTATAATGACCCTCAATATGCAAAATGGCTCGCTCTCTCTGTGTAATATCACAACTTGTTATTCTGTGCTTTGGTTTTTTATTTTGTATCATATTGACGGTTTCTATTAGAGCCTGACTGATTAATTGAGCTGATTATAGGGTCTCACCAATTAATCGGCATCAGCCAATATGTAGCCGATTTATTAGCGTTTTTTGCAGCAGAGATTCTGTCGCTCGCTGCTCCTGTGCGTGTGTGCGCTGCTTGGAGAGTTGGAGGAAGAGTTAAGCCTGTCAGTTCCGCTTTGACTTCTGCTCAGACAATCAGGCCACCCCCCCCCCCCGCCACGCGCACACATACACACACACACAATTACACAATCACAGAACACTACCCCCTGTGCTTCGACAAGGATGGACTGCTTAGCTCCCGCTACAAATCCCACCCCCGTGCATGTGTGCATTCAGACTAGTGGACCGCTTTTCCCCTCAGTTCAAACACCACCCCCCATCTTAAGAAGTATTCACCCCTACGTCTGTGCACTTCCTGCCTACCTCACAATTTCCTGATGCAGACACACTTTAGTATTAATAGTGTAGGGAAGACTGGGTACATGGTAACGTGGGTCAGTTGTAACACTTGCAATTTCTCCAATCATGAACAACTTTGGACTCATGTAATTCGCTCTACACGTGCTCAGGTTAGTCCTTAGTCCAAATGGGAAGTTGTAGTGCTTTGAGGCAGACATAACTAAATTTGAGAGGGAAAAAAAAATATATTTTGTGGTCAATAATAATTCTTGCTCTAATTATTTTTGTGATTCCATAGTTTGGTTTGTAGTTCGACTGAAAGGGAGGTCTCACTTAACCTGACTCACGCCATCTGGTATTTGAAATACCATCTGGGTGCAGACCAAAACCAAAACGATTTAAGTTGAGGCGTCTTCTGTAAAATCTTTGCATGTGATTCGATATAGAGTCTGTC
>JAPTYR010000006.1:550506-561714 GCA_029814505.1 Siphamia roseigaster | reverse complement strand
ATTTTTTTGATTCTTTTTTTTATTTTTCTGCATTTAGTTATTTATTTTATTTTATTTTTTTATTTTATTTTTTTATGACTGTGGAAAGTCTTAGTAGTTAAAGGGTTAAGCACTGACATTTCATTAAACTGGGGATGCCTCATATGTTATGGATGAGTTCAGGTTTTTTGTCCACATAGCTGCTGTTTTCTCATGGATGTGCTGTTCACCCTATAGATTCACACAAAGCAAAAAAAAACAAAAAAAAACTTTACTATTGGTTGAAAATGACAAGGCTGCCAACTCTCACCCACTGAGAGTGAGGCACACCAAATGGCTTAGATCCCCCACTTTTGCTCTCTGTGTCTTGTTCATGCCGAGAACTGCAAAATATGGGGGATTGCAGCATTTTATACTGTACACGTGTGACTATTCGCTCTGTGAATGGAAACCCTCGTACGTCCTCTTAACAACCACTGACCACAGATATTTACCGCTTATCTTGTAAAGCGAGAACTGAACTTTCACTGGCTTATAATAATCCACAGCACTAAAATGGACAAGTGACCAAATAGGGTCTACAAGGAAATATTTATAATGTTATTCTAAATACACTTTTTTATTCTGCAGATCATAAAATACGGTTGGCGCACACATCTCTTCAAAGATCCAAACTGTTCAGTATTCTTGTATCTGTGAGATTCATGAGCACCTTTTGCCATTTTCTTAGTAGGTGTTGCCACTCCTTCCAAAATAATGATGAAGGGAAGTGGGAGATAAGTTCTTTGAAGAGCTGGAGACATGCTTCCTCCTCAAGATAAAACATCCAGCCTCTAAAATGATTATTGGCGGCCCAGCTTTTTAGTGTGAGACTCTGTTGCTACAGATTTTAAGGAGCAATACATTTATCTAATTCACAACGTTCAGCTTGAATTTTATACATGTTGGCTGACAGAGTTAGAACAAAGAAGGAAATCTATCTTCCCTGGTCCCTTGCACTAAGAGTATGCAACAAAGAAGATTATATTACAAGAACTGAAAAACCTCCACATCAAGTGAAAATTAGGATGATTGTCTGAATAGGATATATAAATATATCGCTGAACAGTAACATGGCATTATTATTAAACATGCACTATAGCTATAACTGACTGGGGTGAAAAGGTAAAATCAGTAATTGTTAAATAAAATGATATGCTTCAAAGTTTTTCTAAGTATAAAGTTGAATCAAAAATATTGGAACCATTTACTGACTAATTGTGAACAAAATACAGGAAAAAAAAAAACACCAACAACACCCTAACAATATGATGATGAGAAAAATAAAAAGGAAAAAAAAAAGCAAGAAAATTAGTTTTCTTGACTGTCTTAATTTAATAATATTTTTATAACTATTTTCTTTAATTTCTTAAATTATTTTGTGAACTAAAAATAACTAATACTCACTCAAATTAATTATATAAACCGATTTAGTAGACAGATATAGCCTTCCCAGGGAATTTTGTGAAATAGTTTACAAATCCAACTTTTTGCTTCTGAAAACATGTTAGAATTGTTTAACACTTTTTAATCTTCTCAGTAATGTTTGATACGACTGTGTCATCATTACAATTATGGGAAATCAGTGTTCATATATTTAGAATGTTTGTTGGTTCAATGTTACATATAAACACTACTTATCCTTTTGTAAAAGTATGTTTTTTTTTTTTAGTAATATATTTATATAAACCCCCTAAGCATCCTTTCAGAAGGCTGTATTTTCCACTCCAGTGAACTATCAGTTATTTTCTCCCTCCTCTGACTGAGTTGTGAAGACGTGGTTAACTCAGCTGAGTATGGAAACACTGTGGAACTGTGAGGATGTGTTTTCACACATAGTCCAGTAGATGGCGCTAGTGTTCTGTGACATCAAAACAGCCTACTCTGCTGTATGACTTTTGGCAATACAAATGAAAAGATCAAATGCACTGTCCTATGATGAGAAAAACCTATTCACTTCGGTTCGAAAATTTTATTAACCAAAAGTTATTTTTAATTCTGTGTGTATATCACGTTATTTTTAGATGGGAGATCCGCAAAATAACTTTACAACAATGGTAAGAGTTAAAGGATGTTTAACTAACGTTAGCATTAAATAAACAAATGGTTTCAACGTCATTTTCCTATGCTAGAGCTGTCACTAAGCACTAGCAATTTAGCAATATAACAAATGTATTTGTGGAATAATTGATTTTCTTGGTTAATATGTGTTGTTCTATTAGTGGGGGGGAAAAAGCTTTAAATTAATTCGGAACCTGCATGCTAACCACAGTTATCATACTTTACTGTAGCAACACATGTGGCATGTATTAGCATAGCATAACCACAGCAAAATATCATCACTGTTGGAGTTTTATTAATATGACATGACCATAAAAGACTGAACTCTAAATTTTGGGACCTTTGGGTTTAACATATTGTTAACAATCATTCACATTCTCCTTTTATAGTTATCTATGTCCATCTTACCTTATATGATGAGAAGTCATATGGTTGAAGTGCTTATATCTATGAAAGGACTTACATTATGTCATACACTCCTTTAGCCTGAGTGAGTGTGTGTGTGTGTGTGTGTGTGTGTGTGTGTGTGTGTGTGTGTGTGTGTACATTCAGCTGCATGCCCTCCATACTTTTATCTTAATAGGCTAATTAAATGGTGGTTACTGGTGGAGGCAGTTATTCTTATTACTACAAACTAAAACATCAGATCTCCTTTGTAATTAACTTGAATAATTTCTGAGACCTTTTAATTGCAGAACAGTTGATAAGATATATGTTGTAATGAAATCAGAGACATTCATTAGGCTTGTGATATTTCAATTTAAGCATAGGTTATATCATCATGTGTGGTTTTTACAGTCAAAGACACCAGTCTTGACTTATTTATCTTTTAATGTCCGCTAAAGCCATTGTTTTTCTCTTTACAGATGTGATTGTAGAAGAAAACACAACAGAGGCTCTCTTTGGAAACATTGGAACCCGGTATGTGTCATACTTTTACTGTATTAATAACAAAGATCATGCATTCAAGTAAATTCACTGCTTAACCTCCTCAGTGTTTGTCAGGAGCTATCATGCTATCATGATATCATGCTATCATGTAAGCATACAGTATTTTCAGAAACAAACTTATTTGGTGGAATTTATTTATTTATTCATTTTTTGGGGTTTTTTTTTGGGTGGGGGGGGGTTGTAATATCCTCTTTTATGTCTCTTTTGTTAGCTTCGAATATTATATCTTTCAGTATACTAAACATAATTCAAGGGAGCCTCAACCTACTCTATCCAATATTACTACTTTTACCCATAAAGACACAATGCTATTTAAACTTTCTTAAGTGATTTACCACCAATTATTATAAAATTATCATCTGTATTTTGCAGTTTTTCAGTGAAAATCACTTATTTTCCTGTATTTAATTCACTCATCATGTGGATGGTCATAAAAAGTTCCAATTAAAGTTTAGGGTTGTCAGAAACAGATAAATTTGAAGGAAATAGTACTTTTTCCGCAACTATACCAATGATGGAATGTAAAAACAAGTGGCTGTAACCACTGTCATTTATGAAAAACATAGGTTTTGCTGGTCAATAAATGATGTCGAAGATGATGGTATTTCCACAGTAACTACCGCTAAGCTTCTAAATGTCCAAATGAGTCATATCTGATGGCCATGAAAAGATGATCAACTGTATTTGTACTAAATTGTTTCACCATATTGCTAGGTTTACTCATCGGAGGATATTCAAAATTTTAGATCAGTAGATGACTTAGGTTGCCTGTATCTCTTCAGGCCTTTATGGGTTAACTTAGTAAGTGGTTACAACACAAGCAAAAAGGTACTGGTTTTTTTTAATGTTTAATAGATTTTTATATTTAATTAATCATCTATATTTTACTGTTTACAGTTGTTGTGCCAAAATAGTTGGAAATGGCCCAGAAAAAAAACAGGAAAACAGAGGTAATGGCAGAGGTGTTCAGGAAGCCACTAGAGGGAACCCAGTCCATCATCTTGTGTGGTAATATTATACGGCAATCTATTTTGAAGTGTGGGTGCACAAGATTGTATCTCGCAGGGATAGACACAATACAAGCAATTATTTAACAATAAAATCTACTACAATAGCCCTGCAATGCATACTACCTTTCTGGAGTCTTTTGAAGTGGTGTTTGAGTGGCATCAATTTATCTTCATGATTATTTCACCAATGATCCATCCCCCCTGGGGAAAAAACAATAATTCAGTCACTAAGTCGATTCCTGATTCTCATACACAGTTTTCTAAATTTTCCATCTTTTGTCTGTAAAATGGAATCTTTTGTTTATCAGTGTGGTTGTAGTGATTGGTTTCACTCGGTTGCATCAAAATTTCTAATATTTTTTCAACCTTGACTTGTCTTCATCATGTGACTTGGAAAAAATGTTTAATAGTCGCATCTTAACATTTAGAGACAGATAAATGACCTCTGTGTGCCTCAATGACTGATGTGTTGAGGGAGGCTTTAAACAGTGCTGAGGCTGATGCTGAACAGATGAGGTGGGATGGAAGTAGAAAATTCACTGAGCTCTCAATATGCAAGTCTGTGCAATGCAATGCATCCTTGACAGAAAACTACTGGACAGCTGACATCTGACTCCCTGGACATTAAGAGAAAAATGAAGTTTTGAATATGTGGAAGGAGATTCAATTGTTTTTGATGAAAATAGGAACATTTCATTTGGTGTTAGTGCTGTGTAATGTGTCCCTTTGAGCCCATGTTGTTGGGGGATTGTTTTACCCTGCATGATGACATAGCCTGCAGCACCCAGCTCTACAGGTGCAGGCCTGTCCTGACTGTGACTTTGTTGTTGATTTACTCCTTTTGTTCTCAGAAGAGCCGAGGCCTGGAACTTAATGCAGTATTTATGATCATGGTGTCAGATACTTCAGCTCCATACTATAGGCTGTGAACTCACCTGCAAGTTTTTATTGCACTATTACACCATGTCCACACTCTGTAACCTATTTTATGTTATATTGTGGCTTTTAATCTACATTTAGCATTACTTTTCCACAAATCCTATGCTTTTAAAAACACAGTTTAGAATGGATGAACCAGGACATCTTGAACACTTCAATGACACAATGACCTCCCAGACTTCGCAGATGTAGCCAATTAAGAATTAAGAACATGATGACGTCCAAAACCACTGAAACTGGATCCTGTTACAAAGCCTGCTGTAGCACAATGTGTCAGTTTTGTGTCACTATTGAGGTTTGTTACGTTTGAGTTGGGTTGCACTTTCTGGGTTTGGTGTTTTATTACATCAAAAAGGTAAATAGAAGACTTTTCTTTTTTTTTTTTTCTTTTTTTACCCATTTTTACTTGGAACATACAATAAAGCTGTCTGTCTGTCTGTCATTAAGATTGCCATTATATTTTCCAGTTAGCTCCAGAAATTAAGTGATGTGGTTGTCACATGCCTTGTAACTGTTTTTTGTTTAGCTGACAGTATAAATGGACTGAACGTATATAGTGCATTTAATGCACCTTCATGGTGTTCAAAACACTTTATAATTTCTTTACAGTTTCTCACATTCACACACCAGTAAGCAGCTGCTGCCATGCAAGGCGCTGCCTGAGTGCCATTTAGGGTTCAGTGTCTAGGCCAAGGACACTTCAACATGTGGACAGTCAGGATTCAAACCACCACCCTTTGGTCATTGGATAGCTCTACCAACTGAGCTACAGCCACCGCCAATGAAATAAACTGTAAGACAAAAGTACAAAAGTTAATTTCATTAATAATCATTATTCTGATAGGTCCTCTACCAGTTCGTTATTCCAAAATTGCAACCTAAAAGTATTATTCCATAAAGAGTGGCTTGCACCTGCTAATAGCATTGTGAATCTGCTCCTGTTTTAGAACTATATTACAATTATATTTATAAAAGACTTTGCACAGGCACAATAGCTACTATCATGTTAATTTTCCCTTGCTGTGTGATTATCTAGCATTCCAGGCTTTTCTATGCTTATGTGCAGTCAACACCATATTTTAATACAATTTGTACTAGCCCTTTGTGAGTTAGTTCATTTTTTTAGGAATTGATTTTTGGAGTGAGACTTATCTGTATTGAAAAGAGGTAATTTTGTGATTACCTAGTGTAAGTACACTGTGAACCAACTGAGAATTACAACCATTGCAAGTCCTTCATATTATATGCTGTCCCTTTGTGGATCTGGACCTTACTCTCCAACTCAATGTGTATTAGCTGCACAAAAAAGTAATGCATTTAGTCTGAGAAAGTGGCTTCTACGTGTCTCACTAGTAATGATGGCGCTTCGTTAATTATTCAGCAGTTTTGTCACAATGACAGTTTTAAAGCTTGGAGTTTCCAGAAGGCTGTAATGTGTCCTTTTTAGTTCCCTAATTACTGTGTCTTCATTTTGTTTATGTACGTTTGCGCGTTATTAGTGAACATACAGTACATTGATCAAATGCTGGAAATCACTGTCACTACTACAGATTTCTGGACTTAATGAGGATGCATTTGATTTATTTGGCATTTAAATGAGTCTTAAACTCTTAGATTTCAGACACGGGGCTAGCTTTATCATTTCAGGCTTTGACTTGACTGCTGTGGTAACAAGCCAAGTAACAGACACTGAGCTTTTGTCTCTACCCCTCTGATTTAATCTAGCACCTGTTTGCTATGCAAAGCCTCAAGAAGGGCTCTTTGATATAAGGGTGTGTGTGTAAGTGTGTGCACGTGTGTGGCTCCGATACTCAGATGCAAAATCTGATGCTATCACTTATATACACCCAGTAATCCATGCTCCAAGGGTGGCCACAAGTTTTTTGACTGTTTATGTTTATTCCTAAAGATAGTATACAATAACGATACGCAAGACTCTAAACCGGATCAAACAAGTCAGTTCCAGTTAAGCCTCTATGCCATTCAGACCACAAACTCAAAAGAATTTATAGTAGCCGAAAACTCTGAGTGAATATTCCTCATAAAGATGACAATAACAAGAAAAGTTTAATTAATTCACAATGTTTCAAAACTGTTTATTAACAAACTTTGCTATTTGATTCAGTTCCCATTGCTATGTTCTGACCCAATTGTTCTGTGACAGTCCGCAGCCATTATCAGGGAAATTGCTGTAAGATAATAAAGAAAATCTGATAAACACCCAAAGCAACCAACTGCAATATATCAAGTACATACAGTATCTGTGTATGTGCACTTGGCTCATAGTTGAATGTTTATTGTGACTCTACTGTGCCTCAGCTGCTATTGACAAAATATTTAACAGCCACTACAAGCACACTATCACTGGTATCACTTAGGATTTACAGATAAACTTTTAGTATATAATATTTATTTAAAAGATAGAAAAGTTGAAATGTTCTTTGTTCAGTTTACAGGTTGTAAAATGAGGCCAACATTATGCCATTAAATCAAAAAGATCCACAGTTTGAGGGAATTAAATAGACTTATCATTATTTCATACTACATTTATGCCTGTCATGTTTCTCATTTGGCAGTTCACGTTACCTAATATTGCTAGGGCAGCAATGGAAAAAAAGAAAGTACATTCAGTTGTCAGAGAATAATGATGTGATTGAAATGTTTCAGCTTTAACATTTGTAGAAGAGAACCGCTTAACCTTCATAAAGATATATTTTCACTCATTTTACTTATCCAGATTGAGTGTGTGCCAGCAATTCTGTTAAGCAAATACTTCACTTTATTTGAATACCGTACTGTATAATGTCTACTTTGCTGTATCTGAAATTCACACAAAGGAGTAAAAGCCAACATGCTCTCATGTCTTGTACTTGACTTGTACTTATAGTTTGTTCTGTGATTCTGAGTGAAACTCCATTTCAAGCCCCCTTCAGGGTCCTGGTAGTCAGTAGGCCTCAGTGCTATGTGTGATGTTGTGCTGGAGGCCTAATTCCTGGCTTTGATAAAGTGTTCAGTTACCTCTAAACATATCAGTTTCTTTTTGTCATGCATAAATCCATGAGTAAAGTCCCCTTCTTCTCTTCTTTTTTTATGATAGTCATTGTTTTTCATCCTCTGTGTTCTTAAAGCTGACTTTGGTCTTTTGTCATGTCATGATATTAAGATATAAGAGTGACATTTGAGTTACTTTAGCTTTCCTTTACGTATCAGATCAATCTTTTGACTTTGTACAAGTTGCCTAAAGACACATGAAGAAACACACACTCACACAATGTGTGACACTTTGATATTTGAGTTTTCACCCAGATCTATTGAACATATGTTCCACCTGTATTTGACCTTTTGATAAGAGACCTCTGTTTTCCCTGCTACTGCCTACGGGACTCCCTAACCCCCCCCAAGAAACAAAAAAAAAGGGGCAAAAAATAAAAACTGCTTGTAGGCATGAGCTTTACAGACTAAAGAAACAGGTGATGATGTTACTTTACAACTTGTTACATCACTGCAAGCGTAATAAAAGTTCCCCAACATGTGGTAATTCAGCTAGCACTGAAGTGCAATTCCATTGTAACTTGTGTGCAATGACAATAAAGTCTATTCTATTCTATTCTATTCTATTCTATTCTAATAACCGGTGTTACTTTAGCTATGTTTCTGAGGTGACAGAATGACGTTTTAGTGACTTTCTTTATGTTGGACTTAAAGTTTCAGTCTGAGTTAATAATGACTCCTACACTTGTTACCTCTGGTTCGACCCAGGAGGTTAAGGAAAAGGAAAACCTTTTTCCACTTCTGTGCATCGCCATGAAAATGCTCAAACGATATATTGGGCAGCTCTATCCATCAGTCAGCATTCTTCAAGTTTGGGACTCAGGGAAGGGTTTTTACTCTGGTGATTTCAGTGGAAATGCTCAAAGGTTCAGAAAACCTCTCCCTTACCTGAGCAGTTTGGGAGATCTTGCGTGTGGCAGCTTTCTTCTCCACCTCTCCCTCCCCATCTCTGGCTTTCTCCAAAGTCCACTCCCATGCTAACATGGCTTTGATGGACTCCTTTATGGGCCAGCGATAAATCTCCTTGTCCTGGAAAAAAACAAATTCACAAAAATCCTCAAAACAATGAATTAAATGGATGTTCAAATGTCAAAACACGGGGAAATGAATGTGAAACAGAGTGAATAATAGAAAGGCTCAGGAGTGCAGGTTGTGCATGTATCCTCAGAGGAAGTTACCTTTTCAGAGAAGGTTTTATAAGGACGGAGCATTGGGTGGGTCTTGGCGTTTTCATCTAACACCTCTCCGTACGTCCAGTTGTTCTGGATCTGAAACCGTTGATCGCACCATCATTTCAAAGACATGAACCTTTTCAAGTGATAAATAGGAACTTAGCGACACAGTGACATTTTTCAGCACTGACCTTTTCAAAGGCCCATTTGTCATGAGTGTGCTCTGCGTACTTGTTGATGAACCCATCCAGCCTCTCTGGGATGATGGTGCTATAAATAAAGACACAAAACGGAACACTTTTTATTTAACCTTTGCTTCAACAGCTACATCCCACTGAGATAAACTACTTCTTTTAACCCTTTCCCATTCCAAAGTGTTTTTACTCAAAACAGCCAAAAAATCCCTCTACAAATTACAACTCCAGCTGTTCTTCAACTGTTTGGAGGACAGATATAACACTAAAACACTCACTGTTACTGTTTATTTAACAGGTAAAAAGCTGTGGATTTACAAACACTTATACATTTACATTTTTCCCCTTTGCCTTGACTTTGTGTTTAAACCAGGGTGGATTTGTTTGCATTTGGTAGATATGGACTGAAACACACCATTTACCAACAGACCAATGTCTGGGACCTTTACAGTTTAATGCCGACAACTTCATTTGTTTAAAATTTCACAGCATTTTTTCTATGGTTACAGAGGGGGAAATTTGAGGAATTATCATTTTTTTCCAAAATGGCTAAATTTGGAAATAGTTGGAAAGAATGAATAACTATTGAATGCTTCAAATTCACACATTTTTGCCAAAAATTGATGAAAATAAATATTTCGCACACAAAATTACCATTGTCAGTCATGAAATAAACTCCAAACTAGTATTCTGGTCCAAACATACCACTGACATGCATTTTGGGCCTAAATACTTTACTGGATTATGTTCACTGGAGTGTTATGAGGAAAACAACACCACATTTTTTCTGATTTGATAGATGATTGATCAGACAGATGATAGCTTTCAAATGGAAAGGCACATTTCTAATATTAGTCTTTAGTGTAAACCATCCTTTTGTGTATGTGGTGTTAATGTTCCACTTCAGAATGTTTATATTTTCAGAAAGATGAGTTTGTTCACTTTCATTTGATGTGTGACAAGTGCAGATGCATTAATGTGCGAGCTGTATATAATATAATATAATATCATATCATATCATATCATATAATATCATATAATCAACATCTCAGGACCAGGATATAATGTTGGTAAGAGGTTAACTGTATTATATTAAATATTTATAACAGTGTTGACCAGATGTGATGTTCCTCTTGTATTTGACTCTGAATCCTCACTTGGTCGTTTCCACAGGTTTTGGATCGAAGTTTCCTTCAGCGTCCACAGAGGCTTTCTTCTCCGTGTGGGACGAGTAGGTGGCATCAACATAGTCAGGAGGGATGGCTCCTGCGATAGCGCACAGGCAGGGCATGGCGTTCTTGAAGATTTCTGCGTCAAATTTCTAGGGTTCAGGCATAAGAGAACGGGGCTTAAACTGTGTCTTTAACGGCACCAAGGCTCAAAGGACAACATCAGATGTATTCAGGTCTTACCTTGTGGGCCAAAGACTCAAAGATTCCCCAGAAGAGTTTACGAGAAAGATGCAGCTCCTCCTCTGAGGTCACCCCAAAGTTCGCCCACCCATTTGGTAAGCAGTAGTACTTCCAGCAGCGTTCATAGTGATTGGTCAGCAGCTGAAACCATGGAGGGAAACGCAGACCCATTAGCAACTAGAAAAAAAACACTGGGAGAGCACAGACCTCCGCCAAGCACCTCAGTTCTCCCCATATTGGGATTTAGGAACCTTCGCCAAGGTGGTTAGGTTTTTGCCGGTGGTTGTTTGTCTGTGTGGAACATATCTCAAAAAGTTCTGGATGGATTTTGCTGAAATTTTCAGGGAATGTTGAGGATGGTCAAAGGAACAAATGATTAGATTTTGGTGACAATCTGAAA